>JARFOC010053643.1:0-19688 GCA_031763485.1 Osmoderma eremita | reverse complement strand
TTAGGAACACCTAAGTCACTCACCTATTCACACATGGTCAAACAGCTAAGTATTTCAAACCGTATCGTTCTAAATTCATTTATTTTAACTTCTTCACAACATCAACATCAGAGGTGACCCAATTCGTACTGTCGCAACCTCGATTAACTTAGCGCGTTTCCGTATATCAGTTATCATTCATTATCTACTTCAACTTTTAAAATAATCAGGTTAGCTTTTGACAGAACTTTCGGTGTTCATTTTATATGGGAGAAAATAGATTTTTACTCGCGATATAAGTAATTGCATTCCATCGTTGCGTTTATCTTTCTAATTAAACCTAGATCCATACAGCATGTTTTACTTGTCTTTTTTTCTACGCATAAATTTTACGTTGATAGTAGTACCTGTCATTATTTCAATTAAGTCAAGTGGCCTTCATCATTATCATTTTATTACCCCCGTTCTTTTTGCACCACGTATTCCGCTTTTACGCGTTCCGATAACATCTGTACGGGCAGCACCTATCCGACTGAAGAGTTTAACGGGGCATCCATAACTTCTAGGCTTTTTATTTAATTACTGCGTCCGTATCGGCGGTACGGTAATGAGGGAGAATACCATTACGGCGACACGTTCCTGGTTGGCGTTAGACCGCGATCTACCTCGTTTGTCGAGTAAAAATTACCCAGTGGGTGTTAATGCGCGAATGCATCCTGACGCCATCTCGCCCATAATAATGGTGCGACGTAATCGTTGTTTCTCGTGCTTTAATGGGCGACGATGATCGGATTATTATGCATACGCTGGGATTTGTTGGTATACTCTCTCTGTACGTTTTTTCGGTACTTGTGTGCTTGCGTGTCTTTCACGGTATTCCTTCCCCGGCTATTGCCATAACTGTAACACTTAAGCGCATATGTACACAGTCATGTGCGAAGATTAAAATCCCACGGTATCTGTCATGATTGTCGATTAAATTAGCTATTCAGACGGTGACCTGGGAATATATTACTAATAATAATATTCATTAGGTTTCGAGCGAGCGGAGAGAGAAATCTCCAATACGGCTTTATGGATACTTAACATTAGCATCGTGGTCGAGTTTATGTGCATACATATTGAGGGATTCAAATGTTATAACTAAAAGAAAAACGTCAATGAGCAGGACACTACACTACAGTTACGATTATTGAGAAAACTAACGGGATATCCCACAGTCTACAAACCTCGCTTATCGAAAAGGAAAATACTGCCTAGACACGTATATAAAACCGTATTTACAACAATTGTTACTCATGTTAGAACAGCTGAATGCTATTAATATAATCAGAAAAATCCAGATTGGAAAAATAAAGTACCGACCCAAAATTTTGATTGTAATGCTGGAAATTGATAAAAACAGACTGACCAAATTAGGGAGGTAAAATACAAGAGGGAATTGTAAGAATACTTAGGATTTTGACAACCTTTATTGCCTAATCATAAAGTTCTGTTTCTGTTTCTTACTGCAGTAACGGTATGTCAGTTGTACAAGTGCGCCTTCCAAAAGCCGTGACGATTTATAATTATAAAGAAGCCATTACTTTGACATCTTATATTCCTTGTTTGACAGCAATACCCAAAATTATTTTATCGAAGTATATTTTTGTTCGCCATAGAAGTAATGACGTGATTGCAGTTTTGTATTCTACGCTAACACAAATCTGTATTGACTGGTAACTTAATTATACCATGGATATTACACCATGAATCCGCTGCTGTGCGTTAGACGTCTCTGGAGTTTTACGAAAGAGTAATTCTAAGGTGAAGTTGACGATACGGCATACTGAATGGGCGAAGGTATTTCTGCGTCGTACACTGATGATGGTTTAGTATCCCGAAACACCTGTCTGTTGCACGATCGGATGTGTCGTGTGATCCCAAAGTACATTTGTATATTTTTAAATATATTTATATACTTTCAACCCTTTGTTTAGGTAGTAACTTTTTAAGGAAATATATTTTCCTTCGTTACCATTTGAAGAATCAGTGTACAAATGTGATTTACAATGTTGTTTCGTTCTTTTTATTTGCAAAATACATCCAGTCAAACCTAGCTACAACTGTTCCTTCTTCATCAAAACAGGAGAATTGAAGTGAGGCAACCCAGTCGAGCATGTGCGGGCTAAAGTCGATTAAAATTCGAAACATTAAATCGGAAAGCCGCACCGACTTCGTTTTCAATACTCCCATACATACATCCACCATTCGCAATTGAACTGGTAATATTTCAAACCGGGATACCGTCAAAGATATCGTCTTACATGCGGCGTTGTTGCCAGACGCGGATTAAGTTAGATTCGAACATCTCGTATTTATTTCCGAGGAGTCCCATATCTCAGTACGCCGGCGCGGCGAATCTAAATAGCAGCGTGTTTCACATGAACCGTCCGCCCCATTATGCATGCATTTTATTCACTTTATTATGTAAAGTTTATGTGGCTGCCGCGTATCCATCTTCTATTACATCTGGCCGTCTTTTTGAACGCCGACTCGGCGATAAATACGGACACCGGCGAATGTATATACCAGGTATATACAAATAAAAATAGAGCACCGAGGGAACTAGACCAGCAACTTGATGGTGGTAGAATTAATGTTGGCTGAATCTTGAAATATTGGGAGGTATCGCAGTCTGCAGTTCGGCATTTCGAAATGAAATGGATTTTTCATCTTCCGAAAGGTGCACTAGTGTCGGTGGATATTTAAAAGCCCGACTAGTGATATCTTTATACATTCATTGGAGATCAGAATCTATAATCGCAAGTAAATCAATTTATTTTTTGTAAATATACTTACTCACGATCGAAAGCACAAAAAGTCTTCGTCCCGAGCATTAATAGGTATGAAAATGTTACTAAATCAAAGAATACTTTATTGTTTTTATATCTAGTATATATATATATATATATACCAGATATATTAACATTAAAACATCACACATCACACAAGACCACACAGCAGAAGGGTTTGGAGGAACTTCACAGGGTGCGACGGACACGTCACACACACACCCACACACAGAGAGGGTATTAGGTAAGGCATTTGATAAATTTATTCATTCCTTAAACTTATATGTTCGTATTATTGTTGTAAGATTGCTAAATAATATTTTCAAATACACCTTTAGGTTCTTGGATAGTATTTAAAGAGGTTATAATTTGTTGATTACGTCATTACAATTAAATTAGCAAGTGTCAGTTAATTGTCATTCAGAAGTTGCCCGGCTTGTGTCACCTTGACACAAATAAAAAAGAATCCAAAATTATTATTATTAAAATTTATTATTAATTTAATTATCAATTTGTAACACTGCACTATATACATTAGGGTGGCCCATCTGTATGGGGGCGAAAATGTTTTTTAAGGTTTTTACCTGGCCACCCTATAGAAATATTCCTTTATATTAAAAAATAAAACCACCATAAGTTCAACTCAATCCGACAAGAGAAACACGTGTCTCAAGCAGGTCAAAATATTAGGTACCTGGTACATACAATATTATACGGAGAGAGCAAAAATGATTGTCATGTCTGGAGTTTGCAGCAACATTGTCTTCCATTGTCTTACCTGTTATATATATATATATTTGTTTGGCTTTTCCTTATTCATTTACTGCAACTTCAGACACGACAATCATTTTTGCTCTCTCGGTATTAATAATCCTCATTTTATTAGCTATTGCGGGATAGATCGGTGTCAGACTGTTATGTTGCCTGTAAGTCAAATATTTATGTCGAAATTGGTCACTTCTAAGAATAAAAATATACATGACACTTTACAGGTAGTTGTTTTCTGGGAATTTTTGTGTTTTCAAGTCGAAATAAATAAGCAAATTTTGCGGCCTTGAGAATCTGAAATTGTCGATTTTATAAATTCATTCCTAACAATACAACACCCCCGAGATGATTATAAAGAATTTTTATTACTTTCCAAATTGTTTTTTGAAGAACAACCGTCAAACGTGACATTTTATCGTCCTGGTGCATTTCATGACGCACGCTGGACGTCTAAAGCCATTTATTGATTAAAAATATTTTTCTTTCAAGACCAGTTTCAACTAACACAGAAAGAGAAATCAGCTATTAACGACATATGCTTGTTTGTCGTAAATATTTATACAAAAGTCTGGTTTCGGCAAAAAGGCCCTATTTCACGACCTCCAGTTTTGTAAAGAATTAATAAAATATAAAAACATAGACGACAGTATATCTAAAATTACATGTGGTAAAATAAAAAAACCATTCGTGGTATTTAAACTCTGAAAATCTGAAATCCTTATGATTCTTCGATGAAAATATTTCGATTGATGTTAAGGGCTGTGAACAGGCCAGCGTCACATGAAGAGGGCATCAAACGGGTAATAGTAGGATAATTAGATGCTGTAGAAAATAAAGAAATTTACGACTTTATATCCGTTACTTCTAAAATTTTTTTTCAAAAATCGAATGTTCCTTCAGAGTTTTTGGAAAGCGATCCAGCAACTTGGAATAAAAACGAAAATTACAGCAATTATCTACAATCTTAAAGTAGTAAATGACACAGCTGGGAGAGGTATCAAGCTAATTAATAAGTATAACATAATATTAACTAAGGGCGAAGAGCAAAAGCAATTTTTATTTCAAGCTAAGGATTATAAAACACGCTTTTCAGACGTTAAAAAAGACACAACGTTGCAAATCTTGGAATAGTCTTAAGTAAACGTGTAGAGCAGATATATCGTAAAATGACTTCATGTACATTGTTGTTCATATATTTTTTTTATAACTAGATCACTGCAAATTTGTGTTATTTTAGATATTTCCCATTAAGCATAATTATTATTGCTTTAATAGAGACTATATTTCTTGTTCTATATGTGCTTTCAGGATAACAAAATATTATTTTGTAATAGATTTCGCCTTTACAAATACAGCATATTTGCATAATTAGGTAATAATTAATTTTTATCAGAATTAAAGTTCCATGCGGCAGCGCTGGTATCCGATCAAAATAAAATTGTTTTTTCATCAAATGGAACCTTTGTGAGGGGTGGCAGAACTATTTTTCAAGGGTTGCATAAGATGCTCCACCCCAATATACATGTTTATAAAAATCATAAATCATTCTAATTCAATTGGGAATGTGAATACATACTAGTTTAACCTAACTTATTTGTGTGAAGGAATAAGAACAACAAATGCTCAAAGTTTTTACATTGGATTACTTTTCTATTTCCCCACTACAGCAATATTTTAGCCCATTATTTGTCTCTGGCTGGACTGGGAACGTGTAGAGTACTTCCTTACCGATTGAGAGGGAGATATAGGTACTTAACTTAACAATTTAGTATGCGACCACTAATTAGAAGAATAATAGAAGCATTATAAATCAAAATGAAAGGAATTATTGGTAATTGCCACTATTGCATAAAATATTGTATTTATAACGACATATTTTATTCAAGATCGTGTGATTTAAGACCTTTAGACTATTTCGTATTTTCATATTTAAAAAAAATCAATTTTTGTCAGTCCAGTATACACCAAAAATGATCTTCAGGCAGCCTGAACCAATTAACAACTTCTTCGGTGACAAGATATTAATAATAGGTACATATAAATGTGAATCTTTCTAAAAGGTATCGCCTTGAATGACGGTTTACATTAAGAACTTTGCATACCCGATATTTAGAAGATAGGTACAGTTAAAGTGACTCGAATACCGCGTACGAGGGCATAAAACACGTTGAATTACTTTTAAATAGTCTCCAATTAGCATAAATTCCGCCTATTTTTAAAACACAATAAATTCGAAATCCGTGCATTAACAGCAAACCGCTTGTAGTCGCTACCATTTCGAATCAAGGACTTTTTCTTTTAATTTATTCAACCGGTAGTATGTCTGTTCCATTGCGTACAGTTATCTCATTAAAGATGTTGTTCCGTCGATCGTCCTCCTTATTTCTCTTCGGTATTTATCTCACCGTTAAAGATTGCGTACCTGTTCGCTTGTCTGCGCCTGTTATTTCTCTAAATGTTTCCTTTTCCGATCGCCAAGATTATTCGACCGAGTAAATCGCGCGAACAAGCTGGAGTTAGATAAAATTGTAATTGATAACGATACATTTCACGTACGGAAATCAACATGCAGAGTGCTGGAGTTTTGATTGCGGTTGAAATGCATTAGTTGGTGGGAGGAATTATCTGCCAGTTCGAATACATTTACAGAATATTGCGTATCTACTGTATATCTATCGTACGCAGCATGTGGCGTAGTGTATGCAATTATCGGCTCTAGGGCAAATATGCCTTGGTAATCTGGACAAACAAGAAATTGGCTTGGTGTTTATGTAATACCAGCTACATAATATGTGGCTGTAATATCATTACACACATATATTGATACTACATGGAGCTTTGCTCTTTTTCTTAGTTAGTGGATATAATCTGTGGTGACTCCTAAAAATTTACGAATAAGCAATACTTTCAAATGAAGAGCTGCCTGAAATTGGTTCCTCCACTGGGTATTAACACTGGCATACGTTGTTTATGTTAATTGCAATATTAATTACCGCAATATCGTTAATTGATTAGTTTAATCACCATAGATACATTATTATCAATGTATTCTGTATCCATTATGTGTGTATGCTATCTCACCAACTTAATGAGTGATAGGATACGTATTTCGGCAACTAGGTTGCCATCCTCAGTAGTTATTGAGGTGATTTCTGATTTATGTCTAATATTTCCAGCCACCGTACCCTATTTCATAAATAGAATAAAGAACAAATATTATTAGAATGAGAAATACTTGACCACTTTTCCACCAATCCTCTTAGTTGATATTGAATATCATATAACGCCCTCTAGCAGCGTAATTTGTATTCACATTAACTACAAAATTACTCAATTACTGCTATTGGGTTAGCTCATCTCATACGGAGCTAATGTGTCTCAAGAGAATGTAACAAAGTTGCTTTTCCACGCTGATATTTAAACGATATTAATTATGGAAATACTTGACAAACTATTAAGTTGAGTTTAGTCGTTTTGACTTGCAGTTATGCTGACGTCCATGCTTTTTAAAATTGTCTTAAGTTTACATAAATCAAGAGGTCTTTTAGAAAATCAATTACCTTACTGCATAATAGAAATATACAATGTAAGCATGGCATTTCTTACTACAAAAAGGCCAATAATAGTTACTAGCGGAATTACACCTGACGTAATAAATTGTAATTTTCCGCCGCGAAGGGCGGAATGCATCTGCATATTCGACAAAAGCATCTCATTTGTTCTGACATGTCGTTTTCCACTTTATTCGTTTCAATTACTCGGATGCCCGAGCAACTTACGAACGCGGAATTAATGACCGTGACTAAGCTCACTCACATGTAAATATTTAAAGAGAGAAAGAGAATTTGTTTGAACGTCTGACCGCTTGTTAGACAAATAAATGCCTAATACGTCCCGGGCAAATACGAGAATTTCCTAAGAGTATTCAAGCACAAGTGAAATCTATGCCAGGGTTCATTGTTACTGACACCTTTTCAAGATTTATAGCGCAATCCAACATAGCTGACGTTTAAGAACACCTTTGCTTTGAGGTTAAATTCTTATTTCCTGAAAGAATACCTAATAAATCATAGGTTTTTATATATGACAGTAGATGTGTAGCAGAGACTTCAAGTACACTTACGCAGCTACATACATATCACCCATCACTTATTCCTGATGCAATAATAGCCCGTTTGTGATATAGCGTTTAGTAAGATGGAAAAGAAAGGTTTTAATAAAGACATATTGTTAAACGTTAGTCTGAGGTCGGCAAGAAGTTTAACGAAACTATTGCGAAGGAAACAATTAGCTACCAAAAAGGACTACGCCATTTTGAGATAAAGTTATTGGCAACTTATTGATCCTAATAAGCCATGTATTGTAATATCTCCTTTTTCACCTCTTATAAATGACCTAATGACCCCCATTATATTGCTGTATGTGTCTTACGTTATAGGCGACCAACAATTGTAAAGTCCCCTGATGATGATATTACGGTGTCGTTCGATTATCAAAACAGTGATTTTAGTGCGTGTGTTTCCCTACGTTAGATGATAGAGTTATAAATACCAATATCTGGTAAATTGATTCTTAAGGTGTTTATAAAACATTGGTCGAAGAAACATATTCTACAGCTGAAAGATATATTATATAAACTTTTGTCTTGGTGTGCTTGACATCTGTGTAAGCTTTGCTAGTACATCGTCGGTCTCGAGTTTCAGCACACTCATGACGGACTGGTCAGATCTTAGAAAATCTCCACCAGGAGTACCAACACTACCGACTTCTGAGCAGACACAAAAGAAGAAAAAAATTGAAAATCAGCCTACTACGAATGGTTTTGTAATGCGGACATCAACAGCTGAAAAACATAAAATTGACAAACAAATAGCAAAGGCAATTTTTGCTGCTAATTCGAACTTTAGATGCATTGAAAACTCAGAACTAAAAAAAGCTATTCAGGTATTAAGACCTGGTTATGCGCCGCCATCACGAAAAACTGTAGCAACAAGCCTTTTGGACGAAATTTATGAGGAGGAAAACGCAAAATGTTTTTTTCCTTTGACAGGACAGTGTGTAAATATGTCCATTGATGAGTGGTCAAACATCCACGATGAGCCAGTAATATGTGCAACTGAAGATGGACGAGCGTTTCTTCACGAAAGTATTGATACTTCGAGAAATCCTCACACTTCAGAATATATAGTTTGTGACCCAATTTCTTCCTGTGAATCAAAATACCAGTGCACAGTAAAATCTTTTGTGACAGACAACGCAGCGAATATGGCCCGCATGAGAAAAACTTTGGAAGAAAGAACGGACTTATGGCTGCTCTGCACATGTTTTGAATTCATTGTGCAAGGACTTCCAAATTCAAGATGTTAAAGAACATGTAGTCCAAATTGTTAAGTATTTTCGCAATAACCATCTAGCTAGAGCACAATTCAGCCAAGCAGGAGTCAAGGCTTTAGTACTTCCAAGTGATGTGCGATGGAATAGCTTTGCCGACTGCTTAGAGATGTACGTTACTCAGTGGGATATGATATGAAAAATCTGTGAGGAAAACAAAAACGAAATTGATGCGGCCATTTACCAAAAGGTTTCAAATATTGGACTTAAACATGCTGTACAAGATTATTTAAGCATTTTAAAACCAATGTTGCGTTTGATACTTTGCAGAGAAAAAATGCTACTATCTCAGATGCTGTAGAGCAGTGGAAACACTTACAATATATCTTCGAGGAGGTTGTAGAATTACCTCTACAAAAAAAAACAACAATTTCAATGTCGATATAAGCAAGCACTAACCCCGTATAATTTTATAGCCTATATGTTGAATCCACAAAAACAAAAATATCAGTTAACACCTGATGAAAAGAATCTGGCTTTAGAAGCAATTAATGAGCTATATGGAAACACTGGACTGTTATCATTAGCAATAAAGCTTAATGCCCGCAGTAATCCATTTGAACTTTTGCGTTAGTGTTTTTTGTATCCTGACAAAATTTTAATGTTGGTATTGTGACAATTACCTGTACATACAAATATATAAGCTGTATACGTCAAGCAAATTGCAAATATATATTCTTGTTCCAAATGGCACGTCGCATTTGTTAACTACAACTCAATTGCGATCTGAAAGATCGCCAATAATGCACCAGCGTGCAAACTATCCAGTATGTGGCGATAAACTTCAATACCAGTACGACAACACGTCACTGCGTAATCTGATTTATTTACACCGCCCAGACATACATACAGACACTGCTTAGAGTAACAATAACACTCGCTGTAGACGAGATGTAACAATAACACTTACGGAGAGGAGAGAAAAGTGTCATGTTGTCAGTTGCAGTTGTTGCCGCCCAAATTGACGTTCTTGTAGGTACATTTCTTCGTTGTCAGCGTCGATATCCGGACTGATTGTCTGTCAATAAGACGTCCACAGTTATTTGTCTTAATTTATATCGTTCCCGGTTCCAAGGACTTCATGCACGTGACAGGCAGACAAACACTTCGCATTGCATCGCTATTTATATACGACGCAGATACGGTACACGTCTGAAGCAATGGGCGTAATTGGGTATTTCATTTGTAACGTATGTACAGCAGGGAATACGCCACTTTTAACTCATTTGATGAATAGTTGAAATTAATTAAGAATGAGGGAAGGTGGAGCATCTCTGAAAGCGGTTAGTTATCTTACAAAATTCCCGCAGAGATATGCACAGGGAATTCTGGGCATTTCAATATTTTCTTGTCTAATATATTAAGAAGGATTTGTGAAGACCTAAGTCATCTTTAGGTTTTGCCAGGAGCATCTCTTCCTGGTAATTCTAGCTACGAGATGATCACAAAACCACATCCAACTATCATTATTCTTACTACTATTGCTTGCACGCAGGCACGCAAACCTGTCCTCCTCATGCAATAGATCACTATCCATACTTATTCACGATCTATTAGTTGTAGGAAATAGCATTTCGTTCATAAATCCATCGGTGGACACTTGAAACTGCATAAATCACACTTAACACCTATACGTTTCATCTTATTACGTATTAATGTCCTCTTCATGTTTCGCTTTGCGTTTTTACGAGTGATGTAAGATTATACGCTTGCAAATAGCGGCAATATAAGTAGGCATCAATGCAATTACGCCGTTTAAGTTAGTACCCCATACGATCTAACTTGATTTCTTTATCTTCTTAGTAAAATCGGTTTTCTTGCATGCTGAATGTCTTCTCATATTTACGGGACGACTTGGAACAAGTTAATCTAGATCATCATAGTGGGCAGATATGAAGTTATATATGGCATTAATGTCTATGGGAACAAAGTGAAGTAGACGGCATATGGTAAGGTTTAACGCACGAGATAGCGGGCTTGGTACGTACTTCATACACTGCGATGTTTTGCGATTTAAGGTTAATAATCTTACTTGCATATTATACTACTTTTTTTGCAAACAGAGTTGTTTTTGGGTCTCTGAAAATTGTTTCGGTTATGCTGCCAAATATAACCTTTATCTGGGAGTAATTGAATGAGAATACAAAGAATATAACCTGCAACTATTAATACTAATAAATTAAAACTAAACCAATGGTGGTGAAGCTAATATAACAAAGAGAAGTAAAACTGACCGACGTAGAATATCTGTACCATAAAAGTGGCTGTTGGGGGTTGACCGCTCTGAGTCAAGAGATGACAGCTATGTAGTAACTCTTAAGAGAAAATACTAGACGGAAAAGTGATGAAGATTGGGGGCAAGTCAACGATTCCTATATAATTTTGTAAACCTCATGGCAAAAGTACATTCCTTACGTACACCTAGGGGGAACGCAATCCTTGACATCCCGAACTTTTTCCGAATGATAATGATAATACGCCAATTGTAATTCTGCAGCGAGAGAACACACAAGTTGACGAACGAAATTAGGAGGGAGAACAGTGCCAGACTGTAACCATGGGCGACTTAACAGAATCAGGTAAATTATCACGTCAAGTACGCCGATTGCTCCGTAATAAACATTATTACATGTAATTATTTCATCTTTCCTTCATCCGTTCGCCGCTAAGCCGTTCTGAGTACTTCCTGACTGCGCGGATATTCAGCCAGAGGTAGCGGTCGGACGGTATCACCGTCGGGAATATTCAGGAAAGTGGATTCTTTTCATATCTGCATCGTTCAAATCATCTACTACACTGACGGTCACGCATATCTCCGGTACGTATGTATATACGTAATTGCATGGTAACACTTCGCGAATAACGCCGAAGCTCGACAGTTGCGGGGTTTCCTGCTCTAATCTCTTCATACGAATTGGATCTAAAACGCCGAAGCGAAGACGGAGACTGTTTGGCGAAAAAGTACGGGAAAATACACGGTACATACGCCCGCCGGGACTTTTATTTGCGACTATTAATACCGGCTATTCAGATCGCCCCATTTCCTACGCCGCACAATAGAACCGCGTCTGTAGATTTGTAATTCATGAGGAACGACGGTTGGCGATCGAATGAGTGAAAACCGAACGCGAGAGGGAAAGTGTGGCGGAGCTGTTTGCGATGGCTGGTAATTTTAACGGTTTTTCGCGAGAAACTGGTGCTTATCTTACGATAGACTTGCCGTCGGCGTGACGATTGTGTTTTTTCTGGGACAACTGAAAGTGGGAGCTCTGCACGGAGGGCGTAACATTCAGAGAATAACAGCGAAACTGTTGAAGTTAGAATTTTATTTTATTTGTGCGGCCGATTGAGATATAGGAAGCAGATAATTTTCAGGTATTTCCGTCAATATATTTGCTGTAAAGCAGTAAATTTAAATTTAACCCGAAGCAACTGCAGACGATAGCAAAGATAACACAAATATAAGAAGTATGTATCAGGTAATGCAACCTCTAACTTGATTTTAAACCGTTCAACAAAGGTTGTGGAATTGTCTTCGCTTATAGGAGAAGCATTATATGTTTATGTTTCATACAGGCGAGAAATAGTATGTATAAAAGGAAATATGTTTAAAGTATGTACTGGTGTATCACAAGGCTCCAACCTAGGACCCTTGCTGTTTAACATCTATATTAATGATTTATTATTATCGCTGAACTGTGACGTTCTGGCATATGTAGATGACCTAAAAATCTATAGAATCGTTAACAGCCACGTCGACACACGCAGCCTCACTTTTGTGCATAATTGGTGTGTGGGAAATGGTTTAAAACTCAATATTGAGAAATGCTTCGTTGTGTCAAATCTAAGGACCCTATCTTAGCTAACTATACTATTAATAACGCAGGCTTATCACGAAAAAATGAGATTATCGACCTGGGTGTAATGTTTTACAGCCAACTCAATTTTACACAGCATATACTCTTAGTTTGTAGCGAAGTTAATGGACTGTTGGGTTTTCTGATTAGGTCATATCGTGGCTTCACTAATACAGCGTCACTGATGGTGGTATACTATGCACTGGTGAAGAGTAAGATGGAGTATGCCTCAGTAGTGTGGTACCCTATCTTTACTATCTGAATCTAACATCGGAGCGGGTACAAGATTCCTCAAATATTTATTTTTTAAGTTGGATGAGGTTCAGACTAATTGTCATCTGCTACAAAGACATAGCGTTACATCATTAACTACTCGCAGAGTAGATGTAGTGGTCGCTATCTGCTTAATGTTTTAAATAATAAAATCGACTGTCCCCGTACCTACTATATCACAGCTACAGCTCGTTGTACCGGAATATAATATTCGATCCGTGGAAACCTTCCGTACACCGAGATTTAAAACAAGTGTACTAGGCAAAGCGCCAGTATCACATATGGTACGAAATATCAACAATTTCTATCCTGTTCCTTTCCTCTAGGATACTTTTCTGTTTATGTTTTATCGTTTAAATAAAGGACATAACTGCTAAAATTTCAAATGAGATAAGTATCCTAAATCTTGATGGTGTTAGTATTGTCAACAGTGAAAAGAATGAGCTGTGTAGATATACTCAACAAATGGTTTCCTTAACCAATTGGTTCTTCAGCAATAACTTAGATACCTAATAATAAATACAAGTTTAAAATAATAACTCAATTTGCTTCTTCAGTAGTGTGCGTTAGTGAAACTGTGTGATTTGGCAGAAGCCCTATGCAACAGAAGGTCTTTTATGCCCCTTAGCACTGCGGCCTATTATATTATTCTGCATTCGGATGTGTTCTGAGTATTCGTACAAATCGACCTCCGCAACAAGGTTCTGTAGTCCATGCGAATCTTTTTCCGCTATGCCCCGTAGTGCGTTTATTGATGCTAAGGGCGTGTCTTCGTCTGCTTAATGAGTAGTATTCAAAGACAATGTGAGAGGACCTCTTCTTCATTACATAGTTTACCCAGGGGCTCCTCTGTATAGATTCCCATTCTGTGTAGATGATCCCTTAGGTTTCCATGTCCACTAGACACGTGATCACTCTAACCTGCGTTCTGCCAAAAGACAGTATGTCAACTGCTAAATATTGTGATGATTTCTGTTTCTGTCCTCTCACCTGATGCCGGTGCTCATGGTGTTGTTCAATCGCCCACACAGCCACTGCACCACGCGCAGCAGTTTTTGTGATCCCTTTCACTCCCTCTACCACCTATTCAAAGAACCTATTCACCTATTCATTCCCTCTACCACCTATTCAAAAAATAGGTGGTAGAGGGAGTGAAAGGAGAGGGGAAGGTAGTGCGTGTGTTCTAGTTTAAGCGAACTTCGAAAGCCATTCGGCGCCGGACTTGAGAATGGGAATCCACGTATTCCCGGAACACGTGTCGTCCCGAATTAATTAATACTTGTGCGGGAGGAGTAATCCGAACAGTGTATTTATAGATTCGTCATGTTTTCTAAGCGCCACCATTTATTTACGTCTCCGGTTTTGCGTGTTTAATCCCTGAAAGTCATTTAAACAGAACTTCAATAACGATTTTTATCCAAAGCACTGATTGGATTTTACTGCATGCGAAATCAAAAAGGAAGAGGAAAACGCAGAAAAAAATTCTGCCCGCACTGCCTACACTATACAGATCGGTACGCAAGAGCTCACGCACGCAACGAACGATTGTTACGTCGTTCTCTCGAATGAAAGGGCCGGGATTAATTGAGGCGTAATGAATTTAATTAACAATAATATATGGCGACTGTTACGCGATCCGGATTGCCGTTCCGCGTTGGCTTTTATTTTCATTTAGCGTTCGCGGGGGCCACACACCGAACGGGGGCGTTAGCGTTTTCCCGTCCCGCACTGAAGCGAAATTTATCGCGTTCATTAGGGCTTCACGTAAAGGATGACGACATGAAACGAACGCATAATCACCGGGAAATAACTGAATTAACTATCGTCTTATATTTCGTACAACGAATTGAACGTTTTACAAAAAATATTTGTTACAATGGATATTAATCATAATTGATATACAGGTCAGTTCGCTCAGGTAGGATACACAAACAACAAATTCAATGAAATAGATTTGGCAACGTGGGATACGATCTCCATAAGAGCAATACTTCCTTCAAAACTTTAACTGCACTATAGAAACATATTTTACCTGCTACTGTTGTACGTATCCAGAAGAAAATCTTTTTGTTTGAAATAAATAATATCATTAACAACCAGCACATTCCCATTAACATATAAACCTACTATAAATACCTTGATATATTACCCCATCTTTATTACTTCTATAATCTTAACGAATAATTCTGCATAAAATCTCAAAATAAATACTTATTTCTTGCGGCATTAGTATTCATTTACGACATTATGCGTAGATCCACTTTATACTGCCTACGTCTAACCCACTTACCATATGCATCTGAATTATATTTCAATTTACATACTGCGGCGTTTCCAATTTTACTACGCACGCACGTAATTAACCACAGGAATAAATGTATCGAACTGTAAATGAACGCTATATTTCACTAAAAGCCATTCGCTCGGATTGAAATTAACCTCAAAGTATCGTTTTTCCAGCAATTAGCGATAGGCGGGGAGCATGTAATTCTCCGCTTAATAAATATCACAGACCTATTAATACCTTTGAATGTTTATTTGAGGTCGCTTGCGTGCGCGCACAGAAATATAACTACAATTTCTGCATTGATTACCTGCAACGCAGGATACTTCTAGATCGAGGCAAAAAACATTTCGATAGTCATTGCTTGATCTGTATGGGGAAAATCCAAAACACATAAGCATACACTCCGCATTTTATTAACTCCCAAACGCTGTGCTAAATATTTGTATAGTTAACATATAATACATAAAACATTTCATCAAATGCTAAATTCGTGCGATGTCTGTTAGATAAAATTGACGTTAATAATTAATAATAACTTGTTAATATAATTTTAGCTTTGATAATCTGTATTGAATATATAGCATATGTGTGTAGATTTGAAGCTGATTTAATTTTCAATACATGAATTATGTATTGAACAGAATGTACGTAGTTTCATGATCAAATTAAATGTTTGGCATTCGAACAGAAAGTTTTTAATTGAATATTGCTAGTAAATATAGTTGCCATTCGCTCCAATGTTTAACTATGTAGTATGATACGTTTAATTGAAATTATTTCTAAAAAAAATGTAAAAAATTAAGAACTCTATTACATTCAATGAAATTGTTAAAAATATGAACATATTGTAGTGGAACGGAACAATTAAAAGGTTTTTATTTAACAAATTTAAATAGGATAGAAAGGTTTAAGTTGATGTTATTAAATTATCCCTTATATATTGTAAAATGGTGTTGTGCGGACTGGACGAAAAGCGATAGAAGAGAAGCGGGAAGCCTATAGCGAGAAGACACGAGCTGTCAAGCGGGACGTCACTTTTGACATTACGTCAGTTTGGCAATACGTCAAAATAAATTAAGTTAAGTCGGTCAGGTGACATTACTGACTGCGTCAAATCTCAGAAGGCAAGATGTCAACTTTGACATTACGAAAAAAATAAATGAAATAAGAGAGTCACTCTCTTATTTCATTTTTACAGCAATGCACATAACAAATAACTTTTATAACGTTGATATTGTAGACAACCATCGTGTATTCAAATCATTAATTGTACTCAATGCTATCTGAATACACAAGGGAATAGAGAAGAAAAGAAAAGATGTGTTTTGTTTGGAATCCTACGCAGTGCCACCAACACCGAAAAATTATTAAAAGAACGTTGATACAAGTAAAAGAACAGCGGTCACAGAATAGGAAAACAGTACACAAAAGTAATACAAAGAAAGTAATACAAAAATCAGCACTGCAATGACAAGAGGAAAATTCATGTAGGTTAATTTTAGTCACGTGTTCTTTCTTGGTTTGGCAACTTACTGTGTCACCAAGAGCGTAGAATGATTAAAATTCCGTATATTATCATTTTACCTTTGGTGAGACTGGGTAGGTTTCCAAACAAAATGTACGTCACACTTTTCTTCTCTGTTAATTTGTTTTATGTTTTAAATAACAAATTTCGAGGAAAACTAAATGAAAATATCCTCACCGTTTTAGCTAGATTCAATTATTAATCATTAAAGTGGTAATGATATCTTCATTGAGTGGGCTTGCCAAGCGTCTTCTTCAGAGAAGAATTACCGAATTAATCCCACTAACTGTACCATTAAAAACAGAAACTGAACTAGAGGAAGCAATCCCAGATGCTAATAAGAAAAAGACCAACGAAGAAATACCCATTACTGTTAAGCAGAGGATAGCTGAAAAGCGTGCATTCCAGAAGCATTGGCAAAAAACCGAGATGTCTCACTGATAAAATCAAACTCAATAAGGCCACCAAAGAACTAAACGGTATGCAAGTAGACATAAAAAAGTCAGGAAATTAAAAACTGAATCTTGGAAACCTGAATGCAACTGAGTATTCCTGAGTATTCGATTAAAAGGTTAAGAGACGCAAACAACAAATGGGCACGAAATGACAAGGAAAAGGCTAATCTATTCGCACAGAATCTAAAATATCTAACGCCACTGTTGAAGAAGAGAACGAAATTCGAAACGTCATAGAAGCTCTTTTTCAGATGGACTATTAAGCCATTCAAATTTCAAGAAGTGGTTAGAACCGAATAGAATCAGAAGAAGGCAAAGTGATTTGATCTAATCACCGGTAAAGTGCTTCAAGAAATAACTGACAAATGCATTAAGGCCATAACTTATATCTTTAATGCATTAAAGCCATAACTTATATCTTTAATGCATTCGTGTCCCAAGCTAGTGGAAAGTGGGGCAGCCCGTTATGATACTGAATCCGGGGAAAAGGACCAATGGCGTGAAGTCATACAGGCCAATAGATATGCTATGCTGGTTCTGATCAGCTACGAATTCATGTGACCAGGCGAGGTAAGTTGTGGTGGGGATAAAATGTGAACTTGGATCTCTGTGTTAGATCTTATGGGATTTTGCGCCAGAACCCTTATAGTATATCTACTCACGTCCATTCGTTTGCTTCCTACTTCAAGTATTTCAAAAACTTTTCGTTAAAAGATTAAAACCAGTATTAGAGGAGCGAAAGCTGAAATGCTGGTGTGTAGTGTAGTTTTTAGCTTTTAATCACAAAATATGGTAGACAAAAGAACCTTGGTTAACTTAAATAAGGACTGTCTGCTGAAACAGATCCTTCTCGTGACTTTTATATTTAGTAAAAAAAATATTGTAGAATAATAACCAATAGGAGTTAATTTAAAAAAGTTTCTAGGGCATTTAAATATTATTCTGTGTTAAATTTCAACAAAAGCTATCTAGAATACTAAATAACCCTTACAGACGCCTACAGACGTCTTGATACAATTGATATAATGATTTGGGGGTAAAAATGGCCTAAGTCTAGTAATTACCGAAGTGATCATTGAAATCGTTTAAGAAAGTAATGCCGCTTTTTAATACGATTTCCTAATTTTATGATTGATTTAAAATACGATATCATGATTTCGACATAAAAATATGATAGAATACCATAAAAAAGTGATACTGGAGATTTACGGTCAGCACTTTACTTTATGGGCGTAGCCGTAACATCATTCCGACCGGAGTTGCACTTAAATCTCATAGGTATTCCGGCTGGAAGCGGTTCAAATAAAACGAAATATAATGAAAACATCGTAAACTCGGAGAGAACATAACTCCGGCAAGAGAGTTCCCTTACTCCGCTATTGGGAATACATTTAGTAGCGCGCACGGACGGTACTATAAATGAATATTCATGTTTTCCTTCTGGCAATACTTCTCGTTATATACGACCGGACGGTGGTTGGTGGTAAATCCGGACTACTGAGATGTTTACAATGAGTGGCACAACACGTAAAAGCAGAATTTCGACGCTATGCAAAAATGTTTCTATTTTTCCGATTCGGTTGCGTATTTTTTCTTAATCAAAAACAAGATGATTAATCCTACCTCCTTCATAAACTGAACGGGTTCGCCTCCGAAACTCGATTTTATACACCGAATTTGCGTCAGAAACCGGCTTAACGGGCACTCGAACGCTATTAAAGCTTCAATGACAAGTATTTAAAGTTTCGCAATTTGCACTAATCCCTTATAGAGAGGAGGCCAAGATCATTCCCCTATTTTCGGAAAAGTTATATATCCGAATGTTGCCAAAACCAATTCAATTTCTGAGATCCTCTTTATTGCATTAACACAGATTATAACAATCTCACGGACGACGGAAGAGTCTTTATCGCTCACTGTCCCCCGTCTGTTTCCTCTGATAATGTCTGTTGTCTTCTTTTCCATTATGGAATCGAATCCAATGCTCTTTCATTACGTTCGAAGCGTTCGAAAATTGATATTGTAGCACCTTTCCGGTAACGATATACCAAAAACGATATACGAAAACCAAAAAACTAAAGAATGTATATACCAAGTACCGTGTGAATGTGGAAGAACATACATCGGAGAAATAGGCAGACCCTTGCAAGTCAGAATCAGAGAACACCAAAAACTGGTCCGACTGGGGGAAACGCAAAAATCATGCTTGGCACAACACGCTTGGGAAGAAGAACATATGATAAATTGGGACAAAGCGACAATCCTAGCAAAAGAGGGAAATTACACCAAGAGGAAATTAAAGGAAGCAGCGTATATGGC
>JARFOC010053633.1:0-19690 GCA_031763485.1 Osmoderma eremita | reverse complement strand
TATTTTATTATTTCACACATAAGTAATACTAATTCAAACCGAAATTATTAATAATCATTTTTTTTATTATTGATTCGGAATCCATCCACATCCATAGCATTTGTAATAATATGTATAACGTCTAGTAAAACATTAGTTGTTTATTCTGTTTTATATGGAAATATAGTTGGCAGGCTATTAATTAATTATATCTCCGAAAAGTTGTTTTTTACATAATTTATTAAAAATTACGTTTCTTGAACAAGTGTGATACAAAAATTGAAATATTGAATATTGAAATATATTTATGGAGAAAATACTAATATAATTAGGCAACTGGCACAATAAAACTGGTAGAATGCAGAAGTTACATTTAATAGAACATTAACACATTTAAGTTTGAAATAATACATAATGTTATGACTTTAAAATTTTGCAGTATGTTACTATATTAGCTTTTTGCCAAAAAGTGGAGAGATTATCCTAAGTTAACCCTTAAGCATGGCTAACATTATAATAATCAGAGAAATACGAACTCGGTTAAAGCACTATTAGTACTCACTTGTACTGTGGACTTAAGTTTTGTTGGCAGCTTGCATGTACAAATAATTGTAAAGTATACACGCTAAATGCTGTATAAAAAAAGACGTCGAAGATACATACGGGTAAAGCCTAAATATAAAAAAAATCTATGTGCACGTAGTAACGAAAAAATGATTTTTCTTCATTCGAGTTCGGTCTTATCCCAATCAACATATAGGAATCACCGGCCGTCACTACAGATAGACCACTGTGATTTATGGTAAATATTGGCGTACCTATCGCTGTGTGTATACGTGCGTTCGCAATAACAGCACGACTATCGAATACACCGATATGACTTTAATTTATGGCGAAACAGGACAAAATACACAGTGCAATAAGCAAGAGAGAATATGTTAAACATCGTGGAATCCGATCACGGCATAAGTACGAGAACCATGGTGTATAAAATTTTAAAAAGTAATTTACCTGATCCATATCTTATCCAGAAAGTGCATAGCTTTCTCCGCGAGTTTAATCTTCTGTGGGTGGTTCCAGTGCACAGAAGTACTTCAGCCAGATCTTACCGACGTATCTACGTTTACCAGTGCTGGTATTATGAACTACCATAACATTCATCACAGGGCAGACGAAAACCAGCACGATACACACCAAAGCTCCTTGCAAGTGAATCCTTGTGAGGAGCTTATCCATGCGTCAATGTTTGGACATGGCTGTTAGCCATTAAACTGCTCTGACAACGTGTACTTCAATAACAACGACTAAATGCAGCATAACTATTTACTTTTATTCTAAAATACATTACCCGAGTAATTGGATGACCGTACCGTTAGCGATATGCCAACAATTATGGTTTATGCACGACGGAGCACTTGGTGCACGAGTTGTACAAGAATTTTTAACTAATACGCAGTATGGGGAAATCCACACCACACACATTGATTTAATAAAATTCGGGACATATGTTTCAAGAGCACATCGGCGCTCATTGTTAATCACTTCCGGAATAAACTATAGACTGCGTATTAGTGATACCAGACCACAGTCCTTGCAATTATTTCAAAAATTTTTGAATCGAACATTGCCACGATGGATTGGACGTAGATGTCGGATTCCGTGGCCAACTCATAGTCCCGGTTTGAATCCATTATACTTTTTTTCAGTGTACGATCGCCCCCCTGACTTTGAAAATACCGAGGATCTGCGAAATCGCATTTTGGTTGCAGCTCAACGCATTCGCGAGGATATGCTAAATTTTACACGTGTACGTAGAAACTTCCGTAGCTGCATTAATGCCCGTATTAGAGCTGATAGTGGGCATTTGAAAAGCCTTTTGTAAGCTATTTTGTTTTGTTTTGCTATCAGTGGTCCTTACCAGGACCATCACAAATTTCAAAAAACGAATGAAACGAATTGTACACAAATAACATTTCACATATTGCTTATCGTATAATAAGAAACAAATAGTTCGCCTACTTTTTGGCCCTAAGGAAATGGAATTCCCCGGTTTTCTTATTGATTGTCAGTTTAGTATTTATACGTATTTCTCTGCCTAGTATTGCTAAAGTTCTATTCGGAGGTAATCCTGAATATTGCAGTTCATATTGCTAAAGAAAGTTGCATTATACTTTGTTTAGAATATAAAATATGTAAGCATAAATCTTAATCTCGTTCCCTGTCATCGGATCATTAGTTTAGCCGAAATCGGAAATTAGCAATATGAGACACAGGAGGTTAGGGCTACTCATTATAACTAAAATAGATAAAGCAATAATACGACAAGTGGCGGAACGTGACATTAGTAAGTTTTCTTTAATTTAAAACAGCTCTAAGCACGTTTTTCTTTTTTATTCCAGAGCGTATGTTATTTTACAATTTCAGTTCTCGCTTCTATCTCTCCTTTTTTACTTTATTGACTCCTAATGATCCTCCCATATTTTTTAATTACCTGAAAACAAATTACTACCATCGGTCGTACTGTCCCAGTTCTTGAAATTCTACGCTACTATTTCTGATTGTAAGTTATTGCTTTTACGAGTTTAACCGGATAAGCAAAATTTAAGAGGCCATCGTAGATCTATGTTTGTGTATTGTGGCGGAAAAGAAGAATCCCAAGAAAATGTTGCCAAAACAAAAGAACTAATTTTAGTTTACATGTTTGTAAGCATAGTAAATTTTTTGAATTTCCATGTTTAAAGGAATAAACAAACGTAGTCCTTGCTATTAGAAAACCTAGAAAAACCATGAATCCACTTTTTGAATATACAGCATGTTTACGGTCTTGTGATTTTATTTTCGAGGAGTGACTAGACATCATAAAATAAGATCATCAACGTAAAAGTATCTTAACAAAGTTGCATAATAAGAGAGAAATTAATGTTGAAAAAAAATTTGTAGTTTTCACTTTTTGTATTCTTAAGTGGTGATTAAGCATATTAGTGTGAACATTTTTTAAATGTTTTTCATGGAATTCACTTCACACTAGTTGTTCAAACATATTGCCGTGTTGTTGAACACAAAATCTCGCTCGACGTAACCCCATGAATTGGCAAGTTACTAGGCCTACGAATTGTCGCCGCAGCTGCATCAACGCGGTTACGAAGATCAACCAAATCAATTATGTCGTTGGTGTATACCATGGTCTTCATAACGCCCCATGAGTAGAAATCAAGGCGATTAAGGTTGGGTGACCGTGGAGGTCATGGCAAAGGACCACCTCGATCAATCTGCTTATTTTCAAACACATTATCTAAATGTTGGCGAACTAAACGATTAAAATGCGGCGGTGTGTCAACGTGAAAAAACAACATTTGTCGACGTTCATTCAAAGGAACTTCTTCCAATAGTTCCATCAAATGATTTTGCAAAAACAAGAGATAATCATATCCATTCATTCGATTCGGCAACACAAGTGGGCCAATAAGTTGTCAGTTGACCAGTCCGCGCCAAACGTTTATCGAAAATCTAACGACAAACAGTATGCTTATTTTCCAAAAGCCAAATATGAGTATTACGACAGTTATTTATGCCATTACGTGTAACGTGTTGCTTCATCAGTCGCCAATACAATGGAAGAAAAATTTGGAATTTCTACATGTTTTTGTAGAAACAATCGGCAAAACTGTAAACGTAAAGGATCATCTTCAAGTTGTAAAGCCTGTACTTTTTGTACATGGAAAGAATACAATTGATTCTCGCGCAGTGTTCGCCATACAATTCGATTTAATACGGCGAGATATTTTTCGAGTACTACGAGAAGGAACTTCCTCGACAAAATTTAGAACTTATTCTTCAGCATCTAAAATTCGTTGGTGTCGGACCACCATCTCGACCTTGACGTGTTCCCAGTACACCAGTTTCTCGTGCACGGATTACTACAGCGGTGCATTTTTGTGGAATAGGTGGTGGCATGTTAGAAAACCGCTCAGCGTACAATCGACTTGTAGCAGCAGAATTCTCGCGTACTTCATCAAACTAACAACATGTCAACGTATTCACTGTTGGTGCGATGGAGCATTTTTACTTTCGTTATTAGGCTTTATTCGGAAAATTTTACGTCAAATCAACAATGCGGTGACAACTAATGAAACAGCTTGACGGATGGGAAAAGTTACAAACATCAGTCTACTTAGTAAAAGATTCACTAATAACCTATCGTTTACATTTACTTTGCACAAATTGTAGATCAATCTTTTTAGCTTTAAAAATCTTTTTTTATTGTGGTTAGTCAACAATTTTAAAAAATACTACAATTTTTTTTTTAACATTAATATCTCTCTTATTATGGAACTTTGTTAAGATATTTTTACGTTAATTACCTTATTTTAAGATGTTTAATCACCCCTTGAAAATAAAAGCACAAGACCGTAAACATCCTGTATATTTGGTGAATTGTGTATATCTTCGGCGTGGTCTCCATATGTTTTACTCACTTCATCCTTTCAGGTTTACCGTGTGTGCCTAAAGTAGTAACCTTTATTACATTAGATTACTTTCGCCATGTTTTTTTTCCATGCTTTTCTGATCTTTTTCAGTCCACGATTTGTCCATAAGCTCCTACTACTAATAATAAATCATAACTACAATGTTAATAGCAATGTGCGTCATGAACTCTGAACTTATATTAGCAACCCCTCCAACAGTGGTGTGTTCACTCCGTTCTCCGTTTTTCAAAATTTTCGGTTAATTAATGGTTAATTCTCACGAGCCAGTGATTTGCGTTGATTAATTTAATACTCAAACACTAACTACGACGGTAGTCACAGCAGTACCCGATCTAACAAAGAAAAACAAAAAATTGGGAAAAAATATCTTTATTTCTCAACAAAGCCTCCTTTTAGCTCGATACACTTTTCTCAGCGATGTTCAATAGCTTCGATACTCTGTTTATAGTGAGAATCGTCAAGCTCCTCAAAATAGCCAGCAACCGCAGGCTCCACCTCCTCGTTGTTGGCAAATCTTTTACCACCGGGCCATTTTTTCAAGTTTGGAAAGAGAAAATAATCCGAGGGAGCCAAACCTGGCAAATATGGTGCGTGATCAAGCAATTCGAACTTCAACTCTTTAATTTGGGCCACCGTGATACCGGATGTGTGAACTGGCGCATTGTGTTGAAGCAACAACACCGACTGCGACCGTTTTTTCTTGAGTTCATCACTCAAACGCTGTAATAAGTTCCCATAATAGTCGCCATTGATTGTTTTTCCTTTTTGAAGATAATCAATGAAAATGATTCTACGCGCATCCCAAAAAACGTATGCCATGGCTGTAGTAGGAACTGTCTTCGCCTTTTTTGGAGCCTATTCACCCGTTTCAGTTGTTTTGACTGTTCCTTCGTCTTAGATGTGAAGTGATGGACCCATGTTTCGTCCATGGTTATGAATCCACGCAGAAACTCGGCTTTATTGCTGTGAAACATCGGTAAACACTCGATTGAAATATCCTTACGACGCTGTTTTTAAGGTTGGTGCTTTCCACTATGAGTTTTTCATTAAACAACACCCGCCGTTTTTGCGTCAGGTCGGGTCTTCTGGGACTACCCTCATAGTTTTGCCAACATGATTGCTTTGTGTGTATTTAAGTTGTGTGTCCTTCTTCTTCGGTATACTTAAAGAACAGTATGTTTGAAAAAGAAGAGGGAAGGAAATCTAAATTTCTCTAAGTTGAAACAAGGTACTACCACCGTATGAAATCAGTATTTCAGCGGACAGAATACTATATTTAGTTTGCTACTATATATGTATGTCTAAGCCGTCAAGCAACTTGGCTTCTGCGCCATTGTATATTAATTTCAACATCAAAGCGCACAAAAAATTCATAACGTTACGGCGGCCCTCTGCTAATCTGTCCGTGTACATACATATTTAGCTAATTCAAACAATCTGTGTCCATGTATTTGTTTTTCCATATAATATTTCCCAACTATCCTAGAGCGTTATTAACTTGATTCTTTAGTTCTTTGCTGGGTGATAGTAACTTCATAACTTACTCCGAAATAGTTAAACCTCGTTATTTGTTGATTGGGTGAATTTCCTACAACAACCTTGTACCTTTAACACGAAGATTTCTTATTCGTCTCTTAATATTTGAAATAAATCAAAATACCTTTATCACTTCAATGCAAAAATAAATCTGGATACGTATTTAGGCAACTAAGTTGTTATCCTTAATAGAAACTACAAAGAAAACAAGTATTAGCATTGGTGGCTAAGATAAAGGCTTGGAAGATACATATACTCTTCACTAGATCACCGGTGTCATAACAGTTAGTATTTGCGGATGAATGTATTTTTCATCTTTGCTCTATTGATTCGATAAGTTGAGCACATTGTGGTTTGGGCATAGCCTACCCTGTTAACACAACCATTTGGAAAAGTTGGTCTAAATTTCCAATATATCTTAACATTATGCCATAGGTTTTCAATTGGATTTACATCTGTGCATCATGGCAGTTAGTTCGAAATTGTAATAATATTTTTCTGAAGTCAAACTTTTACTACTTGAGCAAAGTGCTCCAGCTCATTATCTTGTTATAACCGGTAGATTTTGTTTTGCGCATGGAAGTATGACTTCCTGTACATATCTTTACACATATTTTTGTTTATAGTGTTTCTAATGCGGTAAGTGGACCAACGCTCTGAAGAGCAAGCCCATATCATCACGAACCCTCCTCCATGTTTTGCTGTTATTTCAGATCGATTCTTTTCGCCGTGATAGACGATCCCATCAGATCCTAATTGATTCATTTTGGTCATTTGTATATACACATACATAAATGTGTGAGAAAACTTTAAACACGTTAATAGACAGTTTCATTTATCATAACGTCGAGGTGTTGATATAATATTAAAATTTCGATCCTGGAAGTTATCGCTTTGATTATTAAACAAGATTTGGCAAAGAAGTTGGTATATAGCTACAGTGGGCTGAAACTTTAAATTGGATAATTTGAACCTCTACTGACGGAAAGCAAGCAGTCACAGGAAAAGATAAAAGTTTGTATTGGAACAGGCAGTGCTTTTTTGTAATAGGAAACACCGGTGCATCGGCACCTTCTATCGCCGTATTTTCCAAGTTTTGAAGAAAGTGTTGAAATGAATTCACCGATAAATTTGTTTTTGGAGGTTATTTATGACATTTATTAATAAACTTTACGTCATACGTTTGGGCAAAGAATGATAAAGTAGCATTTTCGTAACCAATTACTGGCAGTTGAGCTGCTGGGAGATAAAAGAATGTTAAGCGCGCGATGGGTTTCATCTAGTTTGCGTATAGTTTTGGCTGTGTGGAATAATTTTGAATCCCGTGTGTATCATTCTGAAGATGTAATGCATGTTCCAGCAAGAGATAAAAATGATACATGCACTTATGATGGATTAAAAAGAAAAATCTTATCTACAGAGCCCTTATGGACATAGGATTGATGTGTGACGCCCTCCAAAACTTATCAGAGTATGTACAGGAGTATATGTAAGGCAAAAAAATGACAGTACTGGTACGCAAGTGCTTGACGAAAAAAACACAGAACTTTGGGCCTAATTACTAATAGCAGATGTTGCTGCTATACGCAATCTTTCGTGGAGATTTGTTCACGAGAAAAACACAAGAAAGGACCTTCCCAGTACATACACATTTGATAGGGTATCTGAATACCATTCCTACTTCTTCACTTCTGACGCATTGGCAAAGCTCGATGTATCCGTTATCACATAATATATCAAAAAAAGTTATTTACGAAAATTATAGGCAGTCTTAAACTTAACATTTTAAAATTATTTTCATATATACAGGGTGTTTCATATCACCAGGGTGAACCAAACATATCTTAACAAACATACCTTAAATGGGACACCCTACATGTTCAGATATAGATTAAGTTTATGTCTCACACTTCCGATGTATACTTTCATGGAATTGTACAGCGCCTTTCAAAAGTTATCGTCAGTTTTATATTAAAATCACAGTTCAAGGTCCTGTATACTGCAAACGACACAGTCTGAAATTTAGTTTAGGTACTTTAATTTTTACTATGCACTGTCCATACTGCGAGATTTAGTAATTGGACCACATTTTTCAGAAGGACGAGTGAATGGTTAAGTTTATTTAGACTTTTTAGAAAATCATTTATCGTTGTTATTGGAAAATATTCCCCTAAACGTTCGTCAAAGAATGTGGTGCATGATGAAGCTTCGTTACCTCGCACTAGGTTAATACACGACCATTTCCTTGAAAGTTGGGCCAGGAGAGGGCAACCGATTGAGTGACTAGCTCGATCATTCACTAAAATTGACCACCTTATGTGGTCATATGTAAAACAAACCTTGTATATCAAACACTGTCAACCACACAAGATGAAACAGGATAAGAGAAGCATTCTCGAGTATTAATTTAGAAATATAAAAAAATGTAAGCTGAAGAACGGTTGCAATGTTGTATTGATAGTTCGAGTGAGTATTTTTGACATTTACATATTATAAAAAAAAGGATAAAGTCTGTGGGTGGGGAGGGCTCGCCGTGAGAGGGCAGCCGTGCCGATTTTTGCCCCAGCACTGAAGGATGCCCTGAGAGGTACCGATCACCGGCTTACGTATTATAGAACTACATTGTAAGCAGTTGGTTTAATTGATTAAATGTTAGTTATTAAATATTTTAGAAATTAATAACTTTAGGTATAAAGAGAATTTAATAAAAATGAAAGTACCTAAACTACTTTCTGCTCTTTATGGTATAAAATACATGGTGATTCATTTAAAACAATCGAAAAATAATGTATTTGAGTTTTGACTCGTCCTATATTGAGTTTTGACAATTTTGAAAAAAATACACTTTACTATAAAACTGGCCCAATATTAAAATCTATGCATGTAAAAAAATTCAGACTGTGTCGTTTGTAGTATACAGGACCTTCAGCTCACAGTGATTTTCATATAAAATTGACCTTAACTTCTGAAGCACGCTGTATAATGCAACGAAATTGTACATTGAAGGTGTGTTACATGAACTTAATATAAATCTTGAATAATATGCAGGGTGTATTATTTAAGAAAACGTATGTTTGGTTCACCCTGGTAGTATGCAACACGCTGTATATATGAAGATAATTTTAAAATGTTAAGTTTAAGACTGTCTGCAATTTTCGTAAATAACTTTTTTTGGTATCTTATATGATAACGGATATATCGAGCTTTATCACATTAACACGTCACCCTGTAGATAGTAATAGCAAGGGAATGGACGAGATCAGACAGGAACTGGACAAAACTTAGGAATTTATTATGAACATTTGCCTTAAATACATTAAATAAAATTTATGTTGGGAAGTGAACATATATATTGTTTTTAAATAAAAGATTAACAAGATGAAATTTCCGGTACTATCTTTTTAAAATTAAATGCGAATCGGAACGCGACAAATCTTCGATCGTTTATGCAACTTAAAGTACACGTCCTACATATTTAGGGATACACTGATAATGCTATGATACTTTTTCTATCTTTTCAAATCTGTTAGGTAGAGCTGCTGCTATACTTTTATAAAATACTATAATTTAATACTTTCCGTGAAAAAATATGAAAACGTTAGATGTAATAGCACAAACTCAAATATTATTTAAAAACTATTTACCAAAATATCCGAATTACGTATCGCTATGTATGCAGGACGTGTACTATAAGTTGCATAAACGATCAAGTTTCGATTCGCATTTAATTTGAAGAAGATGGCATATATATACATACATCCCTATTATAAATAGCGGTGATAAATCTCCAAACAAATTTGGGATGGAAATTAACCGAGAAAAGACTTCAGTCCTCATAGACTAAAGGAAGAAGAAGGAAAACTAAAGTAATAATAGAGCATCAGAAAATAAGTATATACAAAGACTTAAAATATTTGAGAGCAGGGAAAAAATAGAGATAGACGTGGATAATTAAAGCTACAATAGAACTATTCCATCTCCTTAACTTCGTTTGCCAAATAAGAAAGCAGTATCCAAACAAACGAAAATTCGGCCACCTTGTCAGAATGAGGGACGACAACCTAGTAAAAGTTACCTGATAGACAAAATGGGATGCCTCCCTCCATCCATAAAGGCAACCGAAAACTTGAAACGAGAAACTTGCTCAAGTTATCAAGAGGAAGAGCCGAACATTGAACGAATCTAGAAAAAAAGGGCAAAGAATAGGAAAGAGAACCTACGGAAAGACTTATTTGCAGAGCAAATTGTTCTCTACATCTGATGTTGTAAGAGGATACGAATAACTAAGTAAGAAAATATATGATATACTGCAAATAAGTTGTTTACAACTATAGAATTGCATTGCAGTTATTAATACGGACACCAGCAAGGAACTGGACACCCTTAACTTGCAATTTTCTAGTAGTGTTAACTGACGAAGCATCATGACCTGATAGAAATAATTTCGGGGAAAATGAATAGGTAGTGTTAGTGTACGTATTAGTTATATTAGTTGAGTGTTATTAATTTTTAAATAGTGTGAAGTGTGTAAATAAATTTATTTAAGAAATATCGCCTTTGTTTATTGCGTTTCCTATCGAATATAGAGAATCGGCACAAGATAGAAGAAAAAAGTGCAGTTCGAGTATTTAATTGATAGTAAATTTCAAAATTAGTGTAAGTTTAGTTGCCCTGCTGTTCAAGTTTTTGTTTATTTGTTTAACTTCAAAATCTAATTTGTAGTGAGATATAGACGCATGGGTTGTGTACCATCGAAGTTATATGATTATATTTATTTTCCAAGTAAAGTTTCAACAATAAACATTGGAATGCCCTTCGCCCAAATTATATATTGTCTGATAAGGTACAGTTTATGTACAATAATTGTACAAGGGATAATTTGAATCCTGATTAAATAATTCCAGTATTTGATATTTGCTCATTTGAGGTTGATAGGCGAATTAACCCCAAATGAGCAAATATCAATTACTGTACTACTGGAATACTCTGATATTAAGCTAAATAATTTAGAAAGTAAACTTGAGTTACTTATATTTTATGCCCACAGATAAAAATTTCTGAAAGAAAATTACCTCCGCAGAGTTAAATCTAACTATAAGTATAGCAATAAGTGCCATCATTTTTAGGGAGTTAATAAAACGGTTGTAACCTACATTTATTTACTTCTTGAGGTGGAATTTATTCAGGAATTTAAATGTAACTCCTAAAAAGAAATAATTTTCCCGAAAGTGTAAATTTGCACATAACCGGTATTAGATTTATAGTGCGTTCCATTTATTTTGCTATGAAATCATTAAAGGGAGGGAAATAGATGCGTGTACAATGTGTGCGCGTGTCATTTGTTGTTGTGATCGGTGGATTTGATATATTAGTTTTAGTTCATTGACATTAAGGATAAGATCTGTTTTTATATCAGATGCAATTACATATGCAACTTTTCTGGGCAATCGAGCAAAGTTATTGATGATGCTAGTAAAATTTAAAAATAATAAGAAATGGGTGAAAATAGCAGGCACCACAAAAGGTCATTTTGTCGCTGCAGTTACCTATTATTTACGCAGTTGTTCATTATTGCTAATGCTAGTGTATTAGTTAGTAGAAAAATACGAAGCATCCTTAATATTTATACATCAAGTCCCTTTTTTACGAAATCATTACAAATAACATCGACCACCTACCTGACTTTCTAAACTAAGCTTCCGTGTGCTTCGACTAACATTAAGAACCACTGAATCGTGTACATTACCACAAAGGACAACAAGAACAAACATTTTTATAAAAGGCCCCCAACTAGAAACTGTTCTTATTTGTATAAGAATTATTTGTTTTAATAATTTTCTGTTGTCAATTTATTTATCGCTTATAGCAACTGCGTATTATCTAGATTTTATTTCCATAGGGCGATTTAATGAATATTATTATAACAACTAGTTACTAAAGGGTTTCATGACAAATCCAAAAGCTCTTGAGGCAAAAGCACAAATGTAATTAACATGCTTGGAGAAATTTAAATGGGAAGCGATGTATATTCCAAGATCTTTAATATCATCGACTTTTGTTAAGACTTCACTTCCTACACTGAAAAAAAGGAAATAGTTAATTCAACAAAAATGAAAGTGTTAATCATTTTTAGGTGAATTCAAACAATTTTTAAGTAAACCCTTGACGTGGCTGAGCAACATTCTCTTTTGTTGAACTTATTTTTGTTTGATTCAAACAATATGCAAAATATATCCACTAGTATACCTTTGGTGCAAACCAATAGAGGGCTGTGAGTGCAAAACTTTATCTAATAGAGTGTTTTCAATTTATATTATAATTCCTTTAGTTGTTAGTAGTTCTTTTGGTTTTTAGTTTGTGCGTATATATTGACAATTATTATCGTTATTTTTATTATTACTGTTTATTTCGTCTGCAAAGATGGACGTGTCCCGAATTAATTATTATTCATGTATTTCATCTGGTAACCAAAAAGATTAATTCCAATTGTAAATATAACCTCTTTAGGAATACGTTAATCGAAACTGTCAATGCGTGTTTTTTGCGCAACTTGTACGCTCACTTTTTTAAGAGAATTATACTTGGAAATATAACATGTTCCACTTAAAAATCCGCACTGCAGAATGCATACACTTTTTGGCACATTTTGTGCACGACATTATGCGAAAATAGAAATATTGTATCCTGTCAAGTTTGAGATTTGGCGGGCTAGTCTGCTTACTTGGCTTCGCAGTCCACCAGAGGCATAGGTACACAACTTTAAAATTAAGTGCCCCATCTGTCCTTACTATATTATCTCTGTTTATATTGATGACTAAGGTAATTGACGTGTTTCGAATTGTAAGGTTTTCTCTACACAATATATAATTATTTGTATTACGGTGCTATCTTTAATTGGATTTCGTTAATGTATTTACGTATTCATATATCTATTTGTTTATTTTGATTTTGTATATAGCAAATTAGAGGTACAAATATACAACATAATGAGGTTATTTGACTATAAGTTCCAATACGACTTTTGCGAATATGTAAGAATATGAGATTCCAATTTTTAGATGTCATTGATTTGCCATGTATCGTTTTGTTTACAATAAACTAGTGTCTTTTTTCAAATTTAATAGATACATTTTACTTCCGTCAACAGCAATCCTATACTTTCCTCTTACCAATACCATTCATTTCAATTCTCTATCTCAGTGTATGGAGTACGTATACACCGTATATAGTTTATGAAATGTAACATGTAACATTCCTCAATATTAAATTGTAAATTGTGTTTGAAGCCCCATTCAATTATAATATTTAAGTTATGTTGTAGGTGGAAAGTATTAATCCAGGTTCTAACATTGGAGTAAATTTTCATATCAAAGTATAAATTTTCTGCGAAATCTAAAAAATTTGATTATCCTAAGTGGATCACCTCCGAAGTTATTTCTAACATTAAACTGAAGGCGTAAGTGGAACTCGACCAACAACCATTTCTTTTTGAATGAATTCAAGGGTTGGATACTCTCTGTAAACAGAAAATTTCGGTTGCTTATAATACCCACTTCGAATATGTTCAAATATTCATTGGGCGTGAGCCCAAACAAATATTTCAATATATTCGAAATAAACAGGGATCTACCAGAATACCTAGTGCACCGACTTACAATGGGATTGTCGTTGACACTCCTCAAAATATTGTTAATGTGTTTGCGGATAAATTTTGGTCCACTTACCTTGACAGTTCACCTTTTACAAATACTACTCTTAGCAATAATCTTCCTATCACTTTGCCACTAATTTCTGAGGATGAACTAATAAACATCATGTCATCATTCCCTGACAATAATATTTCTGAAGATGACTTAATCGCATCGTTCTTACTAAGAGATCGTAGATTGGTTCTTTAGCAATTATTATTAATTTATCTGTACAAACATCGACTTTCCCAAAATTATGACAGGAAACTAGAAGCTCTCCGATATTTAGAAAAGGTTCAAAATCAGAAGTTGCCAATTACCGACCTATATCCATTTTCTCCAACTTCGCCAAAGCTTTTGAAATTTTTTTATTACACCATCTTTACGAACGTCTTAGGCCTTTCTTTCACCTTATCAGCATGGTTTTGTTCGTGGGCGGTCAACGGCTAGTAACCTTGTCAATATATCGAAATTCATTTATGGGGAGTTGGACAGGCGGGGTCAGGTTGATGTGGTGTACAATGACTTTAGTAGCGCTTTCGACAGCATTAGCCACGGAATTTTACTTGGAAAATTAGACTACTATGGTCTTATTTCATCTTTCCTGCAACTTATGAAATCCTATTTGAGTAATAGATCTAACTGTGCATTATAATGGTTTTAGGTCTTACGAACTCCTTCCTACTTCTGGTATTCCGCAAGGAGCCAACATGGAGCCTTTGCTTTTTGTTTTGTACATTAATGATTTGTTGCAGCACTTCTTTTAACCAGTTCTGGCTTAGGCTGATGATATTAAAATTTATAGTTCAATTGCTAACTTCGGTGACGTCTTAAACTTGCAAAAAAATGTCGATTGGATGGCTGAATGGTGTACCAAACACAATTTAAAATTAAATATTAGTAAATGTTGCTTTGTTTCATATACTAGAAAAAAATCATTCAATTACTTCCGCGTATTTGTTAAATCATGATGTATTGCAGAGGGTTGAAACAGTACATTATCTTGTTGCGCTTTTTGATCAATCTATGAGCTTTGCATCACACATTACTGGCCTCTGCTTGTCAGATTCTTAAACATTGGGATTTCTCATCCGTTCCTGTAGAGGTTTTAAAAGTATACAACTTTTGAAAATATTAAACTTTAGCTTCGTTTTGAGCAAGTTGCAGTATGCCTCTATAGTGTGGGCTCCCCGCTATGTCTATCTTCAGTTATCACTTGAAAAAATTCAACGTCGTTTTATCAAATACCTCTCCTTTAAAGAGGATGGAGTTTATCCGCAGCGAGGGATTGACTACGCGTCCTTATTGGATAGACATTCGGTGGATTCTTAAACGCACCCTCGTGAATGCCATGGTGCGCGCTTTATTTGGAAGTTAGCTCACGGAGTCATCGATAGCACTTTTCTTCTTGCCTCTTTGAATTTCCGCATTCCTAGGGCTTCCTTTCGTTCCTCTTCCTCCTTTACTCTACCATGTTCTAGGACCAACTTGCTGCTAGCCTCGCCACTATTGACGATGTGCCGCCCCGCTGATCTGAACTATGAAGATATTTTTCATAATAATATTAATGACTTATTATAACTTCTATGAATTTAAATATCTTTTGTAATATCTTTTTCTTTTTTTTGTATGTACTCACTTTGTAAATATTTTTGTCCTGTGACTGGTAATGTGTTGGATAATAAAATGAAATGAAATAAAGTATTTTTATCAAAATATTGCTCCTTCTGTATCGATTTTTCAATACATGTAACTCTACAGTGCCTTATCGCCTAATGACATCGGCTACTTGGCTGACATATACTCAGAAATCGTTTGACTGCATATTTAACAGCCCGCTGATCGTAATTTTCCTAATATACATATACTACTAGATTGTTAATCGCACCACTACCTTAGACTTATATTAACGATTAAGTTAGTAGCTGGTGTTCAACACGGTCTCATATGGAATAAATTATTCTAAACATCACGCGCAAAGTATAGAAAGGAAAATATGTAAAAATTCCCTATTGTTAAGAATGTTGATTACGTAGCTCTGAAAGAAAAATAATACAAGTGAAACACGCAACGATGACATTTGCATTTTATTCACGTTTATTACTTTATCTGTGCGACCACAAGCGTTAAGTAAATTTTACATGTGGAACGGCACTGCTATTTTTAATAATGGAAAGTATATGATGAAATCTCCCCACGTTGGACTGAAAACACGGTAATGTTTTATCGAATCGGGTAATTTAAACTTTAATAATCCTCCCGCTATCAAGCCCTCTGACCAACATCCATTTCCTGACGGAATACAATATGTGGTATAGGAGCACAATGTTCACTCTTATTTCTAGAAAGAATTTAATTTCTGTTTTACTTGACATTGTAGAAACACGATTAAGAAAATAAATTGAACCAACTTTAGAAGAAGAACAGAGCGAATATCGCGCAAATATAAGCACTGAAGGCAATGTGTTTACCATATAGAGAAAGCCTTTGCTCAAGTTCCCTGAAATAAAATATGACAAAGTTTAAGATGTAGAAACGTAAACTGTAAATTGATTAGAGTTACGAAATGTCTATATAAGAAAACCAGCAGCAGTGCTATAAGTAAAAACATGAAGTCGGAAACGTTCAACATTAAGCAGGGAATGCGGCAGGGAGGAAGTCTAAGTCCACTACTTTTCATCGCTTTTATGGATGATTTAATAAAAGAAACTAAGCTGATGATAAAACCACTAAATGTAGGCCATAGGAGTCTTGAAAGAGCAGACATCACAGAGTGCATTTTTGCAGACAATATAGCAATTATTGCAGGGAGGGAAAATTAAATGTTTGGAACAAAGCATTAAAAAGAAATGGTATAAAAATGAACAAGGCAAAAACAAAAGTAATGGGCATAGGAATGCAAACACAAATTCAAATTAAGGTCGATGAGCAAAGAATAGAACAGGTCAAACGTTACATCATAAAACAACTATAGAAGAGAAAGGAGGAGAGGAAATCGAACTAACTAAGAAAATAGAGAAAGCCAATAAAGTATACCAAGCAGTGAGAAAATGCCTTACAAATAAAAGGGAAGTAAGCAAACAAACGTGAATGAAAGTTTACAAACCAATCCTTACTTTCGGTTGTGAATCGTGGGTTCTAACGCAAAAAGAAAAAAAGTATGATACGTGCACCGAAAATGAGGTATCTAGGATGGGTTCAAGGGATTACCAGAGTCGATAGAGTTAGAAACCAGGACATCAGAAAAAAAAACTAGAAATAGAAGCAGTAGAAAATTACATAATAGAGCTTAGACAATTCGGATGGTGGGGACAATTGCAGAGGCTAGGACATAATGGAGCGGTTAAAAGAATTTGGGAAGCTGGAGTGGCTGGGAGGAGGAAGAGATGACGACCCATGGAGTCGTGGAATACTACAGTTTTAAACATCTTGCGAATAAAAGGAAAGACGTTGTTGGAGGCGAAGAATATGACAGTGGACAGAAAGAATTGGATCAATTTTATCCAGAGTTGAAACAAAGCTGACCTTACACCCTTATGGATAATTTAGGTTTTTTTTTGATTATAAATAGTTACTTAACAAGAACATATACTTACAAATGATTAACTAAAATGCTTTTACATGCATTATCAACTACAAATGAGCAATGTCGAGATATTGTTACAGCGAAAGTTTGGGTTTGACTATAAAGGAAGAACCTCGATCCAGTACATATTTATTAAGATAGCTGTTTTAAAGAGAAACCACATCAGCTTCGATATCAGGAATTGTAGGTTGCTTTCACAAATGATTTGATTTTCCTATGTAGCAAAAAGATACGAAACATCTTTAGAGTGTTCGTTCGTAGTCATAGAAGTACCGCTTGATATCTACTAAACTGTGCAGAATCAATTTGCAGTAACACAATAATTGTATAAATTTGAGAAACAGACGTTTTCTGTTGAAAGAGTGGATTCCTTTTACGTACATATGCACTAGATGCAACATAGTAGCTTTCTATTAGTTGGATGTCAGTTTGATCGTTCAGTGCTTTTCATATAGTACTAACGCTGTTTATGTAATAGCAAATCACACACTACGTTATCATTTTGATTTCTTTCTTTTTTCTATAATTTTTTTTGTTTATTCTACTTCTAAGGGCGCAGCGTGCAAGGTGGTCAGTGAATTACATCTTGGTTATCATTTCGTGACGCGAGTTGTCATAAAATCTATCAACCTTTGCTATCGACTGACTGCAGAGCACACTCTCTCTTTCTCTCCCTATCATTTAGCTGTTACGTAACATCCATCGCACGTCATCTATCTACTTTTCCACATAGTTTCATTAGAAACATTTTCCTCGTGCTCCCTTTTCTATAGTAACACAGCGCAACAGCTTACCATTGTGCAGCGTAATTTATGTGGCGATTTTGAGTAAATTTTGTGCCCTGATTCGTAATATGATGTCAGATTATCTGTAACAGCTACAACGTTGGAACTGTCGTTTAACATGGATACAATATTAAAAAGCAAAACATAAGTTAACAATGTTTCTTATCTTGATCACTACTACAAATAAATTTTTAGGCAGTGACCTAACTCATACATCGAAAGAAGTTTTGAATCTACATAGTAATTAATTCCTAAATGGTAAACTACAATTGAAAGGCCTGGTGCAAAAAGGAGATAAGTAATTTTTTGCAGAAATAATATATTTTTTATTGTATTTAAACTTTTTATGCAATAAGACGAAAAACAATATAGTGAACACAAAAAAAACACATTTTTTATTATTTAAACAAAAGCAGATCTTAATATCTAAAAATGTAAGAATAGGATAAATAAAATCACTCAGAATCCTTAATGAAAATGTTTTCAAGTATTCTGAAAAATCATAAATCATATTTTAAGCATCCTTTACCGCAGCACTACGCAAGTGGCAAGTAACTATTTTAGGTGACAAGTGCAAACATGGTATTTCCTCTCCGCATTGATGCATAAACGCCATAAATCTTGTTGATTTGTTCCGTTTTAACGCCAAAGTATTGAGAAGGATAAATTTCACACGCACACAACTTCGTACTCTTTTCTTAATTTTGCACCAAAGGAAGCCCGTTTTATTAGCAATATGACGACACATTTATTCCAGTTTTGACAAAACCTGCACCAGATCCTTCAATTACTTTATTTACCAGGGCATAGCCTATACATTTATTCGATATTTGATAGTTCATCCAGTTTCATTCAAAAATTCTAAAAACAAACCTTCCATAATTGTTGAAAACGACAAACCCTATGGCAGTTATTTTTAGAACGAAGCGAGAAAAATGGGTTTTCAGTACTCATTTTCCCGTAGTTTCTTTTGTTACATTCTGTAAGTAGGCAGGTGTAGTAAATCGTATTGGCAGATAACAAAGTTCGAGAGGTTGTTTTAGAAGTTTCAAGTTTCCATCACGTTGGAAATTCGTAGAACCTTTCCAATTTGAAAGGTAGGCGCAAATACGAGTTTCCTTGCAAATAGTTCTCTAATGAAGCGGAAATTGTAGCAGCGAATTGGTTGCGCTGCGAGATACCTGCGGGAACTTTATATGTATGTATGTACCTATATGATAATCGAATAACGTAACAGATGAGTTCTATCGGTTTAGTTATAACAAACTGTCTTTTGTTTGCATATTTCAATAATTACTTCTTTGTATGTATATTATAATATCATTACGTTACAAGGATTATGGTAATTAGCCTAGGTAGCACACTTCCGGTTAATAAATGTTTATTCAACCTCAAAATGGTATATTGTATGTAAAAGTATATTGTATAAACGTTAGATTGAGAGAATATGCATACCTACGTATATAAGTATATTGTTTATTAATCGTACCTATACATTAGAACTTTTTTTGTTTAAATCTATTTGAACATATATGCATTTTAAACATATATGTAAATAAACACACTGTTCGGATTACTCCTCCCGCACAAGTATTAATTAATTCGGGACGACACGTGTTTCGGGAATAC
>JARFOC010053613.1:0-19694 GCA_031763485.1 Osmoderma eremita | reverse complement strand
TGTAACGTTTTATGGGTAGTTTAGCTTTTGAGTTCGTTTTATCATGTCAAATAAAAAACAATTGGCCAATCTTCTAATTTTATTGAGTTAGTTTAAAAAGCTTTCATTTCAAAAAGACATTTATATAACAATGTAACATACAATAGGTAACACTATCATGTCATTAACACACTAAGTGATAATCAAATTTAAAGATAAGTAAACTGATGCCAAAGAAACTTATAATAGAATTATATGTGGAAATTAATGTTTTGTATATCAACGGCAATATATCTTGTTTTCAATTAACATTAAAAAATATTAGTTATATTATAGACTGGGACTAGTAATAGTAATAGACGGATATACACACTATCTAGGCATAGTAGTACTTGCCTAGAACGTGAAGGTTCTCGAGCTAAAAGCGGAATACGCTCTCCATGATATAAACGAATTGATGGAGAGGAAACGATTGAAGCTGGTACCTCAAAAGACAGAGGAGGTCCTCGGGTTGAAGGTCGAAACGGTATGAGGATGAACCTAGACGAGATGGTCATAACGGATCAAGAAACGCTGAAATACCCGGGCGTCCACCTCGATAAAAACCTCAAAATGACAACTCAAATAAAAAGGATCGCAGAAAAGGCAAATAGGGCTCCAACCACTTTGAGTACTAAGCTTTTTGTTTTCTCTCATGTAATAGGTGTCCCACAGATTCCTCCATTTCTGTTGGTTAGCATTAGCTAAAGCAGAAATATATATATATATATATATATATATATATATATATAAATATATATGAGATGGTATGTGAATTTTGCCTTTTTACCGAGTTACGATAGTCTGAATTTGAAACTACGCGCAAATTAGGCTTACTTGGCACTAAATCTATTAGCAAAGTGTATAAAATTTTCTTCTATACGAAAAGTTTGTTTGGTTTATGGCTACTGAGATATACAAACGGCTTTCGCAACGAAAGAGGAGAATAAGTATAATCTTAATGTCATAAATACCATAGGATATTATTAGTATAACCTCCAAGCATTTGGTCTTAAAAATTTTAAAAAAGTAATACAAATATAATTGGAGGGAGGGGGGGGGCACCTATTGTTTCTTATTTATTTTATAATTTTTTTTTAATTTTCAGTTATTTTTTATTTTTAAATAAAATTCTAGCACGGCCCACATTAAGAAATTACACGTTTCAACACTTTTACGCGTAATAATTAAAAAAAATTAAAATTAAAACTATACATATGTATCTATACAATGATAGCATCTACTCTTCCAATTACCTTCGTGTAATCAAAAGAGATTTTCATTGATTTAGAATAGACAAAACGTTCCTAGGCGTACTTACTGAAATATGACAAGAAATGGGAATTAGTGTTCACTGACCTTGCTAGGTCTAGATTGTACGGTCTGAGTGTTTGCGGAAACCGTATTATAATACGTATGCGTTTGTTTTTCTGTACGTCAAGGCTAACTTGACACATTTCTAAGTCCCATTCTTTAATCTCGCCGACAATATTATGTGAATATGACAACCGTAAAATCAAAAAACAGTTCCAGGATTGATTGACCCTTTTTTCATCGATTTCGCCATTAATATATTTACATCAAAGAGAAAATGGCGTAAAATTAATATATAATACCATACTTACCGTCCGTTTAATTAGTATCTCGAATATTTTATATTACTTATAATATAAACATCAATCCTAGCTACAAGCGATAATAGATCGTTTATATATGTAAATGCCATAGCTCTTTTTATCGGTTAGGAAAATATATTATTTTAAACGAAAGTTACAATTACAGGTGCATTCAATAAGGATATTATATGCAAGTTGGCTGCATTATACATATACACACATTAAGTACACATATATATTATATACATATGTACATACATACATACATATGCCGTTTAGGCGACAAATATTTGCATAGCCTTTACAGAACTCTAAATGCTCATTAAATACGTTTACGTGTGAAAATGGAAATTTCATTTTTAAATTATCCAAACATTACCACCATTTGTTTGTTGTGAAAGACTCAAAGTATGTCGGCGATTCGAGTTTTCCAATCATAAAACAGACAATAGCCTATCAAGCAATTCAATAGAATTGTACGTTTTGACGCTTTTTCTTCTAATTCGATTATATTAAGCATTATATACAAGTTAAATTAAATTGAAATAAAAAATTACAAACAATTTAATACAGAGATGTGGTAACTAGTTACTTGGGACTATTTAAAATAAAACAAAGTGAAATACCTGACATTCAACAATCGAAAATTCATCAGTTGAAATTAAACTGTTCGAACAAGGAAAAAACTTTTGCATTCAAACCAATATAACAAAGTATTTTAATGTGATTTTGTGATTTGCACACAATGTATATGAATATATCATTTACAATTCATGTCCTTCGTTAACAAACCATATCGGTTAATACAAAGAATGCGTAATTCCAACAATATGAATCGGTAGCTGTTATTGTAAAAATAGCTTGTAAAAATCAATGAAATATTAAAGTTACATTATACAGAATGTCCGTGGAAGAAAGAAACACACTGAATATTTACGAATCAAATCGATTTCGAGATATCTAAAGTAGCAAATATGAACGTCCGAGAAAGAACAAAAATACAATAAATATTTCCGAATATTTATAAATACGCTGATTTTTGATCGAAGCGGGACATTTTTTAGAGAACAAATGTTCATCATATCATCAACCTCCCAGCTGCGGGGAGTGCCAACCCAAAATTTTACCTTATTTAAAAGCTTAAATGATTGGCAATACCACAGTATAAAATTTCTTGAAATGGATGGTAGCGTTTTCGAGAATTTTTCCTTTACAGAAAATTTTAAGACAACTAAGTCAAGTTTCTTGAAAACAAATCAATCGATTTCAATTGCAAATTGTAGAAGATTTTTAATGAGGTATCACTCAACCCATAATATAATTTAAAAAATTTTGAGTTGCGACTTCTAGGGCTTGAAGATATGACGATCATTGGTACCCCAAAAATTTGACACTTCAATCAAAAATTTATATGTCTCAGTGATTTTATAAAAAATATCTTCATTCTTAAATATTCCTTGTATTTCTTTTATACCTTGGTTATCTTAATCGGTTAATTTCTCGAAAACGACTTGACTTTGAAATTCATTTATCGTTGTATTGCGAGTTATGTAAGCTTTCTTCTTCTTTTTCTTCAATTTATTGGCTTCCGGTAACTACCATTCCAGCCAGTCACCAATATTTGAAAATTCAATATCATTGTTATTCTATTTTTTTTTTCTTAAATTGGGTGGGAATCAACTGCCAAATCTGAAAGAAGTTGTGGGAACTGAAACATAGAACGGACAAAATGGACATACACAAAAACTCTTCTTGCTGCAGGGCTCATTGCCGCTCCACAGAAATGAGCCACGGAAAACATAAAACACAATTCTAAAAAAGCAAGGAAGCGGGTCACATGGAATACAACTAGACTACTACTACTGTCTGTTTCTGTTTATCTACACCAACCTCCATATTTATATTTTTAAATTAGTATTCCCTATAAATTTTTTCAAACGACTATTTCTAGATTCATTTAATTCCCCTAGAATATGTTGTGCACTAAAGGGCGCCATCAATTAGGACTGCAGTAACTCGCTATACAAGATGTTCGACTCTCTCCTATTATTTGTACGTTCAAATAAAATGTGTGTCAGGTCTCCTATCTCACCACATTCACACATAGGATTGTCTCTTATGTTGGTTTTGTTTAAGTGGGTAGCGGTCAAATTATGGTTTAGTCTCATCCTTGTAATCGATACGATTGTAGTTCTATCCAAATGACGATAATCAAACGATGGATGTTTGGGGATCATGAGGGATATTCCATAGTAAAATTTCCCTTTTGTTCTGCTAAATATATTCCACTCTTCAAGCCAAGCATCCTGAAACCTTTTGTTGATCTGTGGAAGAAGATCACTCGCTACTATTCTTATTTCTTCCTCGTGTGTCATTGAGGAACCAGTTTCCCTTGCTAGTTGGTCCGCTAATTCGTTTCCTCTTATTCCTTCACGGCTTAGGACCCACAAAAATTTCACCTCACAATCGTTACCTTTAAGTTGGAAAAACTTCTGTCTTATTGACAATCCATCCAATTTAGCTGCCTTCAACGCCTCCAGTACCCTCACAGAATCCGTCAAAATCAATACTTTTTTAATTTGATTTTGGCCTATCAAATCCAACGACTCCGAAATAGCGACAGCACAAAAAATACACATTTCTGGTTTTAATTTCTTCCCATGCATTTTATGTCCAGAACTGTCGCAAAAAAATTAAAGTTGAGGGACAATCTAGGAAATTTGAAGTACAATCGAGGAATTTTGGAGAGGCGTACAGACCAAACCAGAGGGTATAGGCAGTTGAAAGTATAAACACACTGTTCGGATTACTGGTTCGGCACAAAATAATGAATTCGCCACACGTGTCGATATTACATTTCCCAGTTCGTTAATAATACATATTTTTTCACGAAATTTTGTACACATCCATTAAGGTATTCCCGAATCCAAAAGCGTAGTAAAATTTTACCTAAAGAAAACGCTAAACAAATTTAGTCATCTTTTCATTTGAAAAAAAGTTAATAGCGTGCCTTGAAAATTAAAACAAAAATCTGAGATTTGGACAGAAGTAGAGATTTAAACTATATTTTTTCTTTCTGTACCAAGCACATACCGACCTTTATACACGTACGCTCAGCTCTCACCGGGGTGCGAAGATATATTGTACGTGGCGCAATCTGGCATACTTGCATTTATCCTCGGGGGCCAGCCTCGTCGCGCGCAACGCCGTAGCACGCAGCGCGTCTGAATCATTTTGTATCTGTCTATGCGCACGCAAAGTTCTAACAAGTGGTCGTCGAATTCGGCTACACTATATTAGTTTATACAACCGCAGAGATTTTGGTTCATGCAAGACAGTTATCTCGCGCAAAACACCAGATTAGTAATGGAGTATTTAGAAAACATCTTTCCCAATCGTGTTACTGCCGGGAATGGTACCATAAAATGGCCACCTCCATCACCCGACCTCAATCCCTGCGATTTTCTTCTGTGGGTTTATCTCAAAGAAAATCTTTACAGTTTTGCAACAATAGCGAGCTTGTAACAGTTGCAAGTAGAACTGTTGAGATTTTTTGCGACAATAACTCCTACAAATCTCCAAGCAGTGAGGTGGAAGTTTTACGATAGACACGGCTATTGTTTGGCCGCGGATGCGGGTATTTTCGAACCCTCCATAAAGTAACATTGTTAGAATTTCAATTTATGTATTTTGTATAATTGCAGAGTTTGTCCTTTGTTTAATTTAATAAGAATCGTTGTTTATTTTCCCACTTATAATTACTTTTTCGTTCTCCTGCATCTCATAGCAGTTATAAAATGAATATAAGAAACTGTACTTTTTACCGTAATCTGAGGGTACAGAAAAATTACGCAGTATCACGTGATTGAGCGGACACGCGTGCATACTCTTGCTCGGTGGATGATACTGCGACTGGATATCCCTTGTTGTCAGTGAGACTCGAATACGCGGTCGCCATCCACAAAGCAATCCCCCGTTCCGATGTTGGCATACGTGTATGTTATGTATGTGTTATGCTACAAAAAAATTATCGATGTGTCGTCAGAATTGTCAAGTTTAAATTTAGCGGATTTATTAGATTAGCACCTTGTGCTGAAATCGTTTTAATTTCGTATGTGAGGTTCTGATTTTAGGAACGTGGATAACAATTAAGGGCGTGACTGCTTCGTTTCACAGCAATTACTAGAGTAGAGCTACCGAAACCATATCTTTTGATTAAATTTAGTATTTTTCTGAAGCCGCAGTATTAGTGGTGCTCGTAAACACATTGTGTATGTATGCATGTAATTAGGACTGGTGCAGTAAAACAACCGTCATTAAGTCGTTATGACAAACATTTGCAACGAAATGGAAACATCACCACTGAGGTTGTAAACTTATTTTAGATATTCCCCGGAGTTATTCGCAAACTAAATAGGCGGTCACATGAAATTCATTACCTCTCCGTTAATGAGAATTGTAAATAACAAAAATAAAAAAGAAATAAAGTTCGTTAGCGCTAGTGTGTGATTGGCTATTTTTACGGAGGTGTTGAGCGATTCTAGATACAAAAACAGTTTCTTTTGAAGTCCTGCTTGAGTGTTAAAATTACTTCCCAGCACTAACCGAAAATAAAAACCAAAGTTTACCGCTATTAATACCAAATGAAGTGTGTTCATTACAAACAGGAAATTTAGTTTTGCTTTGTTGGTACAGTTCAGGAAATATGTATCGAGAAAGTTCTCTGGGACATAGGCAACACAAATTACAACGAACGTAGGGGAATATTCCCCCTCTCACAATAGCAATCATATTGTATAAGGAACATATATTGGGCATAAGTATGGAAATTTCAAGCAAACAATTGAAATAGAAGTATTCTTCTCTGTTCGCTTTGCCGGCACACCGTCGAACGCGAATGAATAGAGGCGTTGTATCCAAATCTTTGGATTTAATAATTCGGACCGTTTATTTAAAACTGTAAATGCATATATATTCGCTCACTTCCAGCTAGGTCAAATTTTATATTCTACGTCTACGTTCGGTTAGCCGACGATACGAATTGCTAGTAATCCTAATATTTGCTAAAAAAAGAAAATGTTTGGCCTTGGAGGTTGCACATTAGCCGTTTATTACACCCACCATTTCACAAAGAAAAATACCAGGATATTATTTCAATATCTGGGGCGTAAATTTCAGTTACCTGCTTTATTTTTAGCATAATAAAACATTAATGAAAATAAGTGAAATATTGTATACACCTATATCATTTCCATAATTTACGAGCAAATTTCAAGTTTTAATACAGAGAATATTGTCGTTTTTGTAAATTTGGTGATTTTTTATTGGCTTACATATGGAATATCCTATAATAATACGTCAATATAAGTTGCCCCAGACACAAAGAAAAATAGAAAGTAACATATTTATATGACCAATGCGACCAATGAATTGGGAATGAGAAAGATCTGCTCGAAAATGGTTCCAAAAAACCTTTCGCATGAACAAAAGAACATCAGAAGAGAAAGGTAGCTTGACTTTTTGGAATCGATTGAAAATAATGAAAATTTTTTGGAACTTGTCATTGCTGGTGATGAGAGTTGGGTGTTCGAGTATGATCCGGAAACAAAACGCCAGAGCATGAAATGGCACACTTCAGGCTCTCCAAATCCGAAGAAGCAAGAATGAGCAAACAAAGGTTAGACAGTTAATGAACATTTTTACCCAGAGATTTTCGAAAGACTCCGAAAAAGGGTCATGCGTGTGAGACCAAACATCAAGAACGATTGAATCCTGCATCATGACAATGCGCCGTGTCACACAGCAATTTCCATAAACGGTTTCTTTGCCAGTAAAAATTCTGTGGCTCCTCAGCCTCCTTATTCACCTGACTTGGGTACTTGTGAATTTTTCCGCTTCCCAAGATTGAAAATTCATCTGATGGGACATCACTTTGAGACACTCCAAAATATTTAAACGGCTGTAACCGACCAGCTAAAAGCGATTCCAATATCCGACTTCCAGCACTGCTATGACGAATGGAAGAACCGTCTCCAACGCTGTGTGGCTTCCCAAGGGAGTTATTTTGAGAGACAACGTTCAATTGTAATTATATTCATATATTTAAAAATATCAGTCTCATTACTTAATTTACATACCTCGTACAGTAGGAACAAGATATAAAGATCAAAACTTATGCTGAACAATATCCTTTTCACAGAATCGCATATTTTCAATATCTCGGAGTAACAGTCAGAGAAAACAGGTTAAGTGGCTAGATAATAGTTAGAAACTTGAGTGGTAGGAGGCTTGGTAAATGTAATAAGATCCAACTCATCTTCAACAATCACAAAGATCAGGATGTATAGTCTGTTTCAAAAGAAATAACTTCTAGTTGTCTACAAACTTCCTATGTAAGTATAGGATGTGCCACTCTGTTGCATGCCAATATAGGGTGCCTTCTAATTACAGTCACTATTGCTTATGCTCGTATCCTTGTGATCAATTGTTCCACTTTATCACTAGTGATATGACGTAATTTGCTAGTGAAATGCAATTTGGGGGTTATAAATACCGAAAAATTTAGGTTACGTTGTCAAATACGGTTTGTTATATTGTGTGTATTTATGGTACACTTTGAAATAAAATTATGTAAAAAATGACACAATTATTGTCTACTGTTAACAGCTTCTCTATAGTATATGTTGTCTTTGTTATAAATCCGTTTATAAACTCTCTCTCTCAGTCAGCTGTCAGTAAACAAAACAAATCTGGCAAGTGACGTTCATAATGCCATGAATTATGGGACAAACGCTCACGTCGACCCACCTCCTCGAAGCAATTGTTGTAAGCATTGCGATATTGCGAACAATGTGAAGTTTGCAATGACTAACGCTTTGCGATCATATTGTGATCATTGCTATAAACAACCGGAAGGGTATGATAATTAATTTGAGCGTTAGGTGATGCAAATAGGACGCACCCATAAAGTCCGTCTAAGTTAGTCTGCTTCCTGAAGCAGCATGACATGAACATTTAGATAAAAATTTAGTATAACCTGCAATTGGGCTTAATCATTATAGTTTGCAGTTTGAAACTGTACTCGTCAGGTTCGTAGATGCTGGAGGCGTGGGGCGAGGCGCATCAATTCGCATACTTTCCCGGGCCCATACTTGGGCCGAGTCCAAATGAATTGAATTTAAGGTTATTCACCTTGTCACACAAAATAATAATAATGTCAGTCACAAACGTCAAAATGACAGCATTGTAAGGTAAGCGCTACATAATAATTTACAAGTAAATACATTTCAAAATTCACTTTTGAGAGACACTGTACATATATCTAAAGCGGTGGTATTGCCTTGGGCATCGTACGACAATAAAAACGTTTAAATTCGTGATATAAAGAGAATAATTCTTGAAATTCAGTATTTTCCTGTGAGATATAGTTCAGTATCTAATACCAGTTACTTTTTTATTACTGCGGCATTAGTACAAAAAAACCATACAATTGCATTGAGTCATAAAGTTGTGCACGACTCTTACGTAAGTCAAATTACTAACGGCCTGCTATTCGTCCTTCACGCTTGACCTCTACGTGTTCGATAATACCAGATTTTTGTCCTAATTTACCTGCCGAAGAAAGAGGATTCTAAAACTGGCACTCGCATCTAAAGTTATGATGAGGTAATTGGACGTAATTGGAAAAAGAAGAAGTTGAAAAGTTGAACGCATTCATTTACCCCAACTGCGATAAGGTCGCAGACGGGCAAGGGTATAGAAATTTTACGAGGCATTATTATTGTAATGTTAATGACGGCAGCAAGATAATGCCGGCGCATTTATGTGTTTAAATACATGTGTGTGTGCGTCCGTATATATATACTTGGTTATCAGTTCACAATAAGCAAAGTTTGTCTGTTGTCGGAAACAGTACAAACGCGTTATAATGACCATTAAATTAATACCGAATGCATACACGAGTGAAATATGCACATATTTATCCACATACATGATGTGTATGGCTGGTAGACATGTAAACTGAAGTATCTCTTTTCTAACAGTTTTATTTTAATACCAGTAAACTACAACAAAGTCCGAATCAAATGCAATTACATTAATGAAGAATTCAAGATTTTTTACATAATGAGAATCATAGTAGCAGTTTATTTGGCAATTGATCTGCGTAATGCAGAGATCTGCCTTGCCAATACAATTCCTTATATCATTCACAATGTAACAAAGATTAGACTAACATGCCTAAATAAATAGAGCACATTAACAAACAGATTGTTGGGCGATTTTAGGCCTTTTCCAGCTACATCCCCACGGCTTCTCCAGCATTCTTTATTGGGAGGTATGTCTGTATGGCTACTCCGCTTGTACTTCCAAAGATTTCTGCCATATTAGTACGTGTCTAGTTGAAATTTGGGTTACAAATCCTAGAGAACACAGGTTTTGACCCAACCAGCTAAATGGCTTCCTCGATTTATTAAGGCAATTTTGGAAATTTAAACAGTCGTGGTGGACAGGAATAACGTTTGTCTATGGTGAGATAAACTTTTCTCTTTTCTTTGCAGTCTCCTGTCTGTTTTGGCCTTGGTTACAACCTCACTCCATGCCTTCCTATCCCTAATGTTCTTTCTGAAGTTTATTATGTTCAATATTGCAGCTTCCGTGTTTTTCTTGTTAATATGTACGAACCATTCGCTGCGATTTTATAAAAGTCACAATATATTCCTTCATTATTTCTTTTATTTCATCAGTTGTCTAAATTGCTTTTTCCCCATAAATCGCCTGACTATTCTTCTTGCAAAAATATGCAGTTTTTCTTCTTTTGTTTTGATTAAGATCATAATTCGCCACGTGTCGTATTGCTACTTGGTTTATCCGAATTTTAGTTTACTTTTTCTAAAATTGCTGTTTTGCAGAAGTATAATGGAAAAAAATATGCTTCCCGCTCGTAAGCGTTCTGACATCTCTTCGAATCTTTCCTTTTGCCCATTTACAATCACATCCAGATGTACAAAACTTTCGATCTATTGAAATTGGTAATTAGTTATGGTTTGGGTCACAGCAGTGACGCAAGTCACAACAAGCTCGTACTTATTCTGGCGTGCGTCTTTATCAAATACCACTTGCAATTAAGTGACTGGGAGTTAATGTGACGTCTCGCCCTCTCAACTAGTTAAAAAAAATAAACTTTATTTGTTGAAAACCATTTCACGAGAAATTCTTCTTGTGTTAAATTTAAGAAATCATGCATGAATCATCAGCAGTTGGATTTAGTAACGTCATGCTTTCTAGAAGTACTTATTTCTTGAAGAAGTAAATTTATAAGTAAAAAACCAAATCATTCTATACAGATTACCATTTTTGTATTTATATATCTAGATAGATGAATCGCAAAATAATTTAACTTAAAATTTAGATAAATATTCTGTTTCATCCACCACGCTTTCCATTTTGTTTGTTTTTTCTCCTATTCCCATTAATACCTTCGGCATACGTGATATTGGAAGATTAGCTTACATACGAAAAATTTTTCCATTACATATTTCTGATTACGTAATAAATGAAGGTAAATTTACAGTAGCTTAAGACTCCTCAAAGATATGTAACATCTTTGTAAATTGGACTACGAGTGAAATGATACACTCAATGCGACCATCCAGTGGTATTCTGAATCGATTTATAACATATATTTTTATAGAACCATTAGAGAAACAGATTTATATTACATATTACTGTAAACATTACTACTGCCTGAGCATTTGAGGACTGAGTGATGCCGATGGATGCATTGTGTATCAATTCGATTGAATATTTCAAAACTTCTCCTACATGCTGTTGCGACACAGCAGTATGTTTCCCAGCATAATACCATCTGAATATTGAAATTTTTTCTACAGTCTTGCATATCAATACTTTAGCAAATATTAAATGATAATGGTTTAGTTTTACGATGAAAAAGCAACATGACATCTTCGTACTTTAGGCCTACCTGTCACACAACGAGAAAATGCAAATAATGTTTCTTACCAGCAGGGAGGGTGTAAGTGGCATTTTTATGATAAAACTGTACATCATCATATTGACCAATGAAATTACTGCATTCATCACAGCCGCAGGCAAGTCACAGGCTAAGTTGACAGTTGCCAAAAAATATTTGACGGGTTAAGATTACTATCTATCATGTCACTCACAGGTATGTTTTTATTGTTTTTAGACAAAATTAGTCAAAACTGGACTAGCTGGAAAAAAAATTGTATTCAAACTGCGTGAGGAAAGTGCTAATGCAGGTCTTGGGCAATTAATATTTGCCCACGACCTGCAATAGGGCACTTTCCTCCCTTGGCTTGGAATATGCTATTGTTTTGCTCATATTTATGTACTATGGCAATCCAGACCAGAAGATAATTTTGTAAACACTGAGTAGGCCTCACTATCATTTGCACAATAACATTCTTGGCCGCATAGTATACCTGCAGAAGACACGATTCGTAATATTTGGTTGCCAAACATGCAGAATCCAAATTTTTGGGATATCACTGATAAAGGGGCTCTGGGCAATTACAGAGTTTGTCAAGTTCGTTTTGAGAAAGCATGCATTGAAGCACATGGTGTTGTTAATTCAGTAGTTAAACGGCATTTAAAATCAAAACCGACAGCTTTATCATTGAATTATTATTTAATTTGAAAGAACGGCAAAATATTTGAATTTACCGCTTGCCGCCGTTGATGTCTATAGTACCGGGTCGCAAATATAGATGTCATCAAAACCAGTATCCTGTTAGGGAGTGACCTATCTTTTTCCTTCCTTATCTTTGGTGTTATTCACTGGTTGCACGTGGCAGTAATACGTCCTACCATCACATATGGGACAATAGCCTGGGAACCGGCGGAAAAAGCTATGGTCACAGCAAAATTCTTATCCATACAAAGGATGGCGAGCATTGCAATTACGCCATAAATTTTTTTCACCTCGTCTTTGGCATTAGAAACTCTTCTGGATCGCTTTATTATTTTTCAATCAACATTAGCTTTTTACTTACAAAAAGTACATATATTTATGCATGTACAATTTTTTTTTGATCAGGTCAACAAGAATGCCCATGTCATACGAATTGCCACTGCGTATTTATATTGACAATTAAAAAAAAATTGCTCGAAGTGATACGTTTAAAGCTACGTACACGTCAAGGTCGAAGACACTACCACACTCTCGAACCCAAGGCGCGCGCGCCGTACACGCACACGGCTCGTACGGTATATAAATACGTCGGTGCACATTAGCTAATTCTGTCGCAACAAAATATGCTACGTCTAAAAATAGAAAACAATGTAAACAACTCTAAAAACTTTTATTGTTACATCGGACGACTCGACTACTTGTTTCTTACTACTAAACAGTATCACGTCGCGAGGAATTCTCAAAATGTAATGATAGGTAGATATGTGGGCATGTACTGACATTATTGCTTGAAGTAATATGTTACCGATAGGAATAAGTTAATAATTTAAATAAAACTGGGCATATACTTCAGGGACATTTAAAGTTTCTTTTTATTCAACGCAGTGTAAATAGCTGAGCGTTGAGTCGTTCTAAAAATAACCAACCAGATAAGATTACATTCGAGATGCCTTAAACCAAATATTTTTCTTCGTTTTGTTAAAGCGGGAATTGGAACGCTTTCTTGGCAATCCTGGGCAATGTTTGCTTTAAATTATATTGTGTTATGAGTACAATTTAAAATGAAATTGGGTAGAAAACGCAACAATTCCTGAAGATAATCCAATATTAGTGAAATACAGAATTACAAGAGAAATACATTTTACTTTTTACTTGCCATAAAAACAGACAGGAAAAAAAAGTACAGTTGCTGACGAAAGTCTATATACAGGGGAATAATTTCTAAATTTGCTGCCAAAATGTAATGTGAAAGAGTAAGACTCATTATATAACAAGATCGTTATAATAACAAACTATTAAATTCAATTATTTGCTGATTTTATGCACTTTATTAATAAATTTTAAAAATCCTTAAATAAGACATAAGAAAACTCACAAAAGTCAACATACAATAAATGAACGGCTATATGGAAAGCTATTAATAATAAATTAATATTTAGTAACACCTTCTTTAGCACTAATTACAGCATTCGTTCTACGCGGCATGGAGTGCACTAATTTTTGTGTCACTTTCTGGAGGTCCCATTCTTCTATTATGGCGCGCCTTAACCCAATTGTCTCAATCGACGTTTAAGTTCTCGCACAAGTATTCAATAGGGTTCAAATCTGGCGACTGGGGAGAAGAATGAAGTTGTTTTGGTACATTATACAATATCCATTCTTTTTCCACGCAAGACGTGTGCTTGGGAATGTTGTCCGGGTGGAATATCCAACCTCACCAAGTTCTAATTTTCTGGCGCTCTGAATTAAATCCGTCTTCAAAATATTAACATATCTATGTTTGTCCATAATTCCATCAATAAATTCAATATATCATACCCCAGCCGCCGACATACAACCCCAAAGTAACACAGACTGCCCACCATGCTTCACTGTAGCTAGTACATTTTGGGTTTTATATTCAGTTTTGGGTTGCCGCCAAACTTTAACACGTCCATCTGATTGGAATACGTTAATCTTTGTTTCGTCTGTAAATAACACCTTATCCCAGAGACTTAAGTGCTTATTTTCACGTTTTCAAGCGAATTCCAATCTTTTGGCTCCGTTTATGTCTAGCGCTGCGCCCATTGTATCCCGATTTTCGCAAAACCCAACGGATGCATTTAGCATGTACAGTTTTTCCCAGGTCTAATTCCATAGTTTGTGCTACATAATACATGCTAATAGTGCAGTAAATCACTATTTTTTGGATTTTGCTTGATTAATTTTAAAACACCTTTTTCTCTCGGAGAAAATAAGTTTGGACGACGACTAGTGTACCTCTATTATTATAATTGCGTAACACTGTTTGCACAGATGATTGAGGTCTATCAATAACTTTTGCAATTTCTGCTAATGATTTGCCTTCATTGTAACTATTAATTGCTTTATACAAATCGAGATTTCCGTTCTTGGTTCCATTTTAATAGTTAGGAGAATATTATTCAACTAAAAATATTTTGCACAATATGCTACTTTTATAAATATCGGGACTTTCCCTATTTCACAAAGCTTAGGCTTATTATATTGGTGGCTTTTATCTGTATATAGACATCGGTAAGGTTTTATAAACACATTTTTTAGATTTTTTTCGCTGCTTTGTAAACTATTCTTCTTGAAACGTTCAAGCTTAGATATTATTAGCTTTGGGTTATAATAATTATATTGCAACTGAAATACTACTTGAAATCCTTCATTTAAACCGTTTCTTGAGAATTATACTGGTGTATCTAGACTTTCGTGAGCAACTCTGTATGTTCATTGGTGAGTAAAAGAAATTTTACCTTTAAAACAAGGATATATTTTGTGTTGAAATTACCTGGAATATTTATTTTTGATATTTGATGAAAAACTTGGGAATGTGAAATCTGCCCCACGTGCAGAGCATTTTTTAGAAAAAGAATCTTACAGCAAAGCTTTTTGGAGCAACGTAAGTTAGACTGTTATCTACATATACGGAATTCAATCTGAATTTGGTTAACGGGGATTCCTCTACTAACTTTTGACGTTGATTGTGTGCACTTTCCATAAACATGGGGCGTTTATTATAGTGCGGCGTTTATTTCATTCGGCATTATGTTCTTGCGGTGTATATTAGAATGTGGCGGTTATTGGAATTGCGTCTCGAATAATATAAATAAGGTATCCTAATTTCGAAACTACTTTTGCATTTAGAATTAATATTTCGTTGGAAACTCCTTATTCGCCAACACCGCTGCACATCTTCTCGGTAAGCTTTCCACTAATTTTTGGCATCTTTCTACAGGAATATTATACCAGGCCTCTTCGATAATACTTTCCGAATCGGTGGACAGGAAGTAACGGACCAATAGCATGGCCAGCAAGATATTAATCCTCTGGACGTTTTCGTTTGCGGCTTTCTGAAGAAAAAAGTCTATGCAACGTCTCCAGTCAATGAACAGGCCGTAATTAATAAAGTTAACGCAGCAGTTCAATTAATTACCGAGCGCGAGTCGAATTCGCTTCCTTGAAGACTACAATGTGCCTGGAAACTGACGGCTACCAATTGCTTACTTCATTACGTTATCCGATTACAATAATCCGATCAATAAATTAATACTTCAATCTGTAACAATAACGCTTCTCGAAATTCAATTGATCATGATCATATTGCTCAGATATTTATTGTTGGAAAGATCTTCCCAATCTGCCCCAAATCATTTCTCTTTACCATTCTGTACGTGGTTGGTGAGCGTCTACTTAAGATTGCATTAATTGTCCCGGTATGCGGCCGTAAATGACGTTTGTCGTTTATATCTCCTGATTCAGACGGGTAACGCTATCCTCAGATCTCATTTCTCGCGTGTGCGTCTCTCTCTCTCTCTCACTCTGTGTGTATACGGCGTGCATTGTGATTTTGTCGTAAATGATAACAAGTTCAATCCGGTTGTACGAGAAGATGCGCTCTCATATACGCTTATACGGTGACTGGCGTCTATTTACTTTAGTTTACGTCAATGCGTATTTGCAATGAAATTTAGGTCAAAGACTGCTTTCCTACGGCCCAATAAAGCCTCTACGTGTACTGTAATATGCAATTGCAAAGTATAGGTAACGTGAAATAGGAAATTTTGTTACCATAGACATATACAGCTATGAAAATAAGTATTCATACAGTAAGGAATTTAAACATAATGACTAAATATCTTTACAGTGGGTTTATAATACAGTAAAGGCTAGTAAATTTAATGGTAATACAAGGTAATGTACAATTTAATGTGAAAATAAATATCATTTCACATAAAATAGAATTCTATAGAGATACCTATATCCGATGGAAAACGGTATCCATACAGCTATGAAAAAGGGAATTCCCGGATTGAAACGACAATGTCTAGACCGTGTAAAAGCAGTGTATTCTTTAGTTAGCTTCAGTAGCGTTTGTTATCGCAAATCGATGTCGGCAAATATGGGCTCACAGAAGAAAGAAATGACCATAGAAGAAAGAATAATTGTTATAAAATTGTATAATGAAGAGGAGTTACGGTAAATTGGTTCGATTGTCGGTAAAAGTCATGCAACAGTGCAATATATTATCAATAAGTACAAAAAACTTGACATGGTGGAAAATAAAAGACCATCTGATCGACCTCGTGTATTAACTGATCGCGAAGAAAGATTAATATTGCAGCAAATTAAACAAAATCCTTTCCAAACTTCCATCCTATCGCGTAGTACGTTACAAGAAAGGTCAAGAAAGTCGCTGACAACAAAAACAATCCGCAACAGGTTATTGAAGTGGGCAAAGAGAAAACATTTTATTAACAGTGTCAATAGGAGGAAAAGATTGGCATTTTGATTTTCATGGATCAAATTATGGACAAATCTCTTTATTTAAACATTCTAAAAGAAAATTTCAGTCAAAGTGGAGTTATGTTAAATGTTTCGGGTGAGTATTACTGTCAACAAGATAATGACCCAAAACACAAAATCTATCTTATTCGTGAATGGCTATTATATAAAACACCTCATCAACTGGAAACACCTCCACACTCGCGATATCTTAACCCCACAGAACACTTGTGGCAGGGGTTGAAAGTACGAATCAAGAAAAATGACTTAAAAACAATTCTATCTGAAGAATGGTAAAAAATAAGTCCAAATGTATGCTGTAACCTAGTTAAATCGATGCCCAGGCGGTTAGAAGCAGTTATTACGGCGGATGGTTACCCCACAAAATATTAAAAATGTACACACACCAATTACATATTGAATGTATCTGTATTGATACTTCTTTCCCATTGAATTTAGGTATCTCCATAAAAAAAAAAAAAATTTTGTAAAATTATTGGCAATAATAATTGGGAATACCGTACTAGTGCATAAGCTAGTTCCATAGACAGTCGAAGTCAAACGTTAGTTCAGTTGACTACTCGAGTACTGAGTATTGGGTACTGAGTCGAACAACAGTGCAAAAGTGGACGGTGGTGGTGTGGACGCGAAACAAACCATCAACAACGAAAACGGATGAGTCCAGACCTGGTTCCTGCAATGGTATACTTTTACGATCTCCCGAAACACCTCTATCACTACAAGTTCAAAAACATTTTTCGTTTGTATATACTTATTTGTTTATTAATCCAAACATCTGAAAAATGGGTTCAAAATAACAACAGTGTTGGATATACGCAAAAAGAATGAATACGCTAACTTCATGTATTGAATTAAATTCTGTTTTTATTAAAATACTAACCTTTATTTGAAAACCGAACAGCAAAAACTTTGACTTCAGAACGTTTTATAAGTTATAACTTACTATTTATTTTATTTTAGTTACCTGCTATCAAGGGCACACCACTAGTACGCCCCTCATTTTGCCATTTACAGTCATCACTTATGAGGTACTTAATGAGCGTTCTTTACAAACTGTTTTATATAGTATAAGACAAAATATGTACACAAGTGAAAAGCACCTATGGAAATTCAGTGATTAAATATCGTTATCGATAATTTATTCCTACATACAAATCACTGCTTATGCAAATAAATGTAATTGATACATATTGAAATGTTTGTAATATAGATAGTTGTATAGTATCCATATAGGATGGATACTATACAACTTGCCTGACTAACAATGATGTTGAGTCGTAAATATTTGCTGGTTTTGTTTGTAACGAGCAATAAATAGGAATTTGCTGTTATAGATCGTCTCAACCTGCGTATGCAGTATGGGATATAATAGCAACTTTTATCTCTTACTATCCTTAGTTGCTGTCATTAGCGCTATCTTCACTGCCGGTTGCTATCTTGCAGCTTATTTACATTTGTCGGCTTCGGCAAAGTACCTGTCTATCTGTCTATTAGAGTCAACTGCTGTCAATCGTTACCGTAGTAGTTTTAAAATATTTTTAGTTAAATTCCTCGTTAATTTGCTTATACATACTTGTACAAATCGTTCTTTTCAGAACGCTTCTATCTTTTTCGAGCGTGCACAGGGTAATATGGATATTTTTCTTGATTTTTAGAAATTTTATCACCTATAGATTTAATCACAGTTTTCACTGCATTAATGGAGCCTGTAGGGAGAAAACGGCGTAAGAGACAAAAATTTAGCCTGAAGGAGAATTGCAAATGTTTTAAATTATTTTAATAAAAGTATGAATGTGAGTGCTGCCGTTCAAGAAGCAAGTAAAGCTTTGGGTTGCTCAGAGCGTACAATATATAATATAAAACAGAAGCAACAAACTGGTTCATTATTAAGTCTAAAAAACCCAAGAAAAGGAAAGGCATACATCTAAATGACCGATTACAAACATATGATGAGAACACACAAGCACCTATTCGACGTAAAGTGCATAGTATTTTTATACAGAATATGCCACCTACATTAAAAGTAATTCTTGCTGCTGTCAATGCTGATGGTGATCTCTCAACTTCAGTCGGGCAAATCTACATAGATTGCTGCACGATATGGGTTTCGAACTTAAAAAAATAGGACGCAAAAGTATACTCATCGAACGAGACGACATTATTCGGTGGACGCACAAATACTTACGAGAGGTCAAGAAATTTAGAGAAGGTACTATTTAGTTCTCGCTATTTGACATTTCTGTAACATTAATTATTTCAGGTCGAACTACAATATATACTGATGAATAGGTGAATACAGGGCCATGCAGTAAATAAAATCTGGACAGACCCCTACAATTCAAAATAGTCGACAAGCTCTTATCCAAGGATTAAGTACTGGTTTTAAGTCTCCAAACGGGCTTGGACGTCGTTTTGCATTAGTTCATGCTGGTGATGATAACGGATTTGTTCCAGGTGCTGAATATACATTTCTCTGCAAAAAAAAAAAACACTGCTGAAGTTCATCATGAGATGGATTCAGATACATACGAGGATTGGTTTATTAAGAAATTGCTTCCAAATATACCGCAGAAGTC
>JARFOC010053595.1:0-19699 GCA_031763485.1 Osmoderma eremita | reverse complement strand
AACATAAATAAACAAACATGGCTAGGCGACCGTGCACTACCGTGTACCAGAGGAGTATGACTGTGATTGGCTGCTTTCAATTTGCTCCGCACTGACGTTATCTGACCGGCCTTGACGAATTTGGGATCCAAACTTAGCATACCGTATTATTTCTACCGTGGATCCATTCATGTCTATATTTATATACTTCTATGTATATAGGAAATAGCGTTGATATACGTATACGTACAATAAATACAAAACATACAAATTGCCATATGGTTTTTTCCCTCGTCGAGTAATCAAATCAATCGCAAAGTAGTTTTATACCAATTCACTAATTCGACATCATCATAAGTATGTACATATTTATGCGAAATGTCAAAGTAATACAAATAGGTATATCCAAATATTGTGTTGGTTGATATGCAAATATGTATGTGGAAGTTAACTATAAACTCCGACAAGTTGCAAATATCACAGCTCCCTTTTGGAAATTGGGATGCGCCATTAATTACAACCAGAAACCTCCCAGTTACTTGCTTTACTCGCACAAACTTTCTGCATTGATAAGCCGCTAATTACTTTACTGCTTATACATGTATGTAAATGCTCGCATTTCGTTGAAGGAAATAAAATAACCAAATCGCAAGAATCTGAAAACAAAATACAAGCAGGAAGCAATTTTTTCTGTTCCAAACAATTTTTAAACGTTTATTTTTGTATTTTATGTACAGTGTATGTAAGATTCATGAAATCCCTTAATATTTTGCAAAAATACTCCTCAAATCTCTTCTTTTATTTTTCTATATCCGGATAAATATTTCTTATATATAAATGAAAAGGACATTTCTTTAACTTGCGCAGTTTTTCGCGCCCAGAGCTAGTAATACTATAATCCGAAACACACTGAACGGAAGCTGAAACACTGTTTACAGTTTCAATTATTCTACAGTTGCTGATTATAAATCTGACAGATTGTACTTTCCACAGAGACAGAACCATATTTCACTAATCAACAGGAAACAGGGGAAAATTACCCTCCATACAAAATTGTAATGATAATTATTATGACACATACAATTCTATGATTAGAAAAACGACGGGATGTTTGTAGAAACATTATTGACGCGACTGCATTTTGTTTAAATCCTCAATAAATAAAATTGTAGAGTTTATGAAAAAGTGTTGATTCTTAAATATCTTGGGTTTTTCGTTTTTACGTGGACGTTTCTGTTTTGTACCGCGTTATTATGGAAAGCTAATTTCTAGAAAGCTATCGATTTTACAGTGATATAGTTACCGTTGTATTGCACATTACATTATACATTTATAAAAATAAATAGTATCCTCCTAAATGTATTATATTTTTATGGACACTTACAATCACTGATAATTTACTGTTCTATGGCAGTACCTGAATAGAGGGATGCACATATATAACAGCTTTTCAGGCCTTAAAAACGCATAGCATCGATGACCTTCACCACCGATTTCCGTTTTTCCTGTATCTCGCTTTCTCCTATTGAGGCCCGACGCCTAATTGCCTCAGATCTTCCTTCACATTCTTCTTGAGCTGCCCTATGCCAGGAGAAATTTTTTCTAGTTTTTCCTGTGGTTTGCTATTCGCGAAATATATTCCAACCACCCTTGGATCTGGTATTCTTTGAGTTAAATTTAGTTGGTTGTGCATATCCATCTGCTCCTTATTTGATTTTCATCTCCATTATCCTTGCATGTCGTGAACCTCACCAGATATCCTTTTAAGCACTTCCCTTTTCCATCTTTCAAGTTTGCCCTGATTTTTCTTTTGATTTCGGATCCATATTTCGGTAACATATGTATAATGCCGATGCAAAGACAACCGTTTTGTATATCCTTTGCACCGTATTGCACCTGCCAATCATTCTACTGCAGGACTCCTGTCTTGTCTCCGTCGCACCCATTACTGATAGTTACCCCGAGATACTCGAATTCATCGCCACTTGGGAAGCTGCTATCTGCTTTAATCTTCAGATCTTGCTATTTGTATCACTGGCTTATCTGATTGTAATTTCCAAAATATTTATGCCTTGTTCTGGAGTCCCAGTAGAGGAGGTGCCTAACTCACTCTCCTCTTTCCTTCGATTCTATGGATCTGCGTCCAGTAAGAGGGAAAGGATCGTCCACACGCACCCTCCACATAAGTGTAAGGCTGAATATTCCGAAAGGTTGTCCGATTTCTCACAAGTTCCATTTATTTTTAATTTTGCGTTTTTTTGCGTAAACAGAAAGTTTACGGTTTAAAATCATTATTATATTATTATATCATCATTATATTGCAGGGTTGTTTTTGATAATTTTTATAACATACCTATATAAGGCTGTCTTATAAAAAAGGACGAGTTCGTACCGTCTTTATTTATAGGCCGATTTTAATAATTGAAACGGAAAATCAAATCGCTGAATGTAGGCTATAAAACGAGCTGATAAAATTATTTATAGCCCTTAAGCGTTTTAAGGTTTTAGGGCCAAGTCTTTTTTAAAATTAAACTACATTATTTTAAATCATTCTGATGGAGATTTTTTTCTGAAAACGCCAATGTATCACAACTATACTTTACATTAAAAAAATTCAAGAAAAGTAACAAAATAATTAGTTAGTCGTGTGTAAAAATATCACTAGCATTGGAAACAAATGACGAGCATCAAGCGGGAATCTCAATGCATTTCGGAGCTATACAATGTGATAGCCGTTACTTTTTCTGTGATACATTGTTGTCAGAAATAAATTCTCCATCAGAATCATTTAATAAAAAGTATAGTCTAATTTAAAAAGAAAACTTGGCCCTAAAACCTTAAAACCCTTAAGGACTATAAATAATTTTATCAGCTCATTTTATAGCCTATTCCCAGCCATTTAATGTTTCCTTTCAATTATTAAAATCGGTCTGTAAATAAAGGCGGTACGGACTCGTCTCTTTTTTATAAAACATAGTTGAATTCTTTGGCTAGAGTTTTAGCATCATTGAGCTCATTAGGTATGGCTTTTTGTTGCTATCACATCATTAACTATTTGCACCGTAATTTTGGATTTGTTTTGTGCATTTGGTATTTTATGTTCATTATAATATCTTTTTTTGAGTCAATTAATAAATTATTGTATTCCTTTTTTAGTCTATTTAGTAGAACTATTTTATGTTTCTTACATAATAAAACGCTGAATTAATATTAGTGATTTATTTGATACATTTTTATAACTCTGACAATTGCTTCAATAACAACATATGAACATACTACTAACGCCAACTATTCCATATGTTATTAAATATAGGTAGTGCAAGCTATTCTATTAGGCATATACACTGATATTGTTTCAAGTATTGAAAGTCTCTTTGGTAAATTTAGAATTTCCGGTTTCTTAAATATGTACTTATTTTTTGAATTGAAAAGAAGCATTGAAATATCTTGCAAATATAGACATAAAATTGTGATATTTATTATTACATTTGAGATGGAGACTATATTGAGCGGAAGTTCACTTCAGATATTTCTGTAAAAAAGTGATTCATTGAATTTAACGAAAATATGAATAATTAAAGAAATATTTATATTTCAGAAGTAAATAAACACACTGTTCGGATTACTCCTCCCGCATAAGTATTAATTAATTCGGGACCACACATGTTTCGGGAATATGTGGATTCCCATCATCAAGTCCGGTAGCGGATTAATACTTGTGCGGGAGAAGTAATCCGAACAGTGTGTTTATTGTGCTGCCCCACAGTCCTTGCTATCTTTACTTTCAGAAGTGAGTCCTATAATCTGATTTTCCTGTCGTTATCGCACTTGCAATGAATTGGTATATCTTATTAATTATTATATTATCAATACACCATTTTGAGTGATTAGTAACTCTAGTATATTGATCTATAGTTGAAATCACACCATAGATAATAATGAAAGAAATTGTTGGGAAGTTTCTAATGGAATAGTTTTTACTAGAATCTCCGGAAATTATGTATAATTAATATACTATGGGACCATTTCTATTTCTACTCTTTATCATAGATATGTCGCAGGTTATTTATTGTGATATGCTTATGTTTAGCGATGATGTCAAAATCTTCACAACTATCTCCTCCATGGCTGACTGCCTGAAGCTGCAGGGAAACCTGGTATCTATGTGCAATTGGTGTGTACTGAATCGAAATATTGCCAAATGTAAAGTTCTTACATTACTAAAAAAAGAGTCCACAATTATTTGATTGGCTCAGATATCCTCGTACGTTGCGATAAAGCTAAAGATCTTGTTGTGGTGTTTGACCCTCAGCTCTCATTTTCCAACCATCTTGTGGATACCTGTTTCTTCTGCAATGAGGATGATGGGCTTTATTATTAGAAATACCAGATCATTTGGAAATATTTATTCCTTAAAGATGCTATCCTTTTCTCTGGCGCGGTCTAAGCTGGAATACGCTGCAATAATGTAGTACCCCTATTATGATGGACACACATCAAAACGATTGAAAATGTGCAACGACTTTTTTAAAGTACTTTTGGCTAAAGGAGTTTGGTGTATGCCCTGTCAGAGGGTTTCCTCAGGGTGAGTTGTTGGATACCTTAAACGTTATGTCACTCCAATGAGCCGTACCAACTAGTGCCTGACCTTGCATAAATTACTGCATTATAAATTGACTCACCTTTTCTGTTGGGTGATGTGGCGTTTCTTGTTCCGCGTCAATACTATGTCAACTTTTTACACAAAATCTGCTAGCACAAACCTTATGGTTAAGGCAACCATTACTCTGATGTGTTCATCTTACAATCGTATTAGCTCCGTTTGCGATATTTTTAGCTGTACCATAAAAGATTTGTTGACGGCGAACCTAGGCATTAGTCTATCTGAACTAGATTAGGTACATAATTGTTTTTTTAATAGGTTTTTACTTTGGTTGTATATTTATTTAGTACTTAGTACGTTTCTTTTTTATGTTATATTAGAATTAACTGGGATTATATTTCTTTTAATTTGTTAATTACGTTGTCATTAATTTGGTATTGTAATATTAGTGTTGGGCAATAAACATTAAAACATTAATAAATTAAACTGTTTGAGGTATATTCCAGAAAGGTTTCAAGCTTATCACAGAACGCCCATACAGGAGAACCTGGAACACGATAGATACATATTATTACAATTACTAAATTTTGAACATATCCATGGTGCATTGGAATACAAAGTAACTATAGGCAGATAGCCTATAACAGATTATTACCATCTGGGTCAGATGCGACCTAGCTTTCAAGGATATTGACGCTCCATCTTTCTTTTTTACCCTGGCTTAGGGCAGGCGTTGGTGGAGTTTTTAGTTTTGATTACTAAACTTGCGGCACAGTTTGAATAAGGAGTGTTGAATAATAAATAATTCCGGCTTTAATACAGCCTTAACGGTGAAGTTTTACCTTTAATCGTAAATATCGTATTATGTGGTCAACATAGAAGACAATATCTACCTACGTATAATTCCTTTTCTATATAAACCTCATCTCTGACCCATTTTCATTTATATTGCTATCAAGAGAGAGAGAGAACGAAAGAAACGATATTCTTACTGATTTGTATTCTGAAGTTGTGCAATACAAGTATTATCTAAGAGATTCGTCATTTAATATCAGTTTTATACAGATTTCCAGCATAAATTCTTCATAAAGATTCGGCTTCTTGTGTTACGAAATGTAATCTTAAATATATGTACATACATATATGAGGATCAAGTGGTTATTTACATTTTCCCTCTACTCTAATGTTGACTATACGATTTGTTCAATATGCAAATAAAGTATCTGGAAGCAATATGTTTCCAGAGAAGTAAATCATTAGAAATGTTATGAAAAATGAAGCGATATCAATAGCCATATATGAATGGTGTATATATTTATTCATTTATACACCAATATTTTGTATATTTTGTATAAGACCTTCATGACATGCGCTTATTACTCTTAATAAACTGGACGTAACTCATCTTGCTTTTATTTATTCCAAATCAAAAGTTATCATACATTCAATCATTGGCAAAAAATTGGAAAATCTATTACACCAGGGGTCGGCAATCTTTTTGATGCAAAGGGTACAATAGTTTTTGTTAAAACCTTCGAAGCCAGTTTCATTTTTGGTGTGGAAAAAGTAAAAATAAATATTTCGTTTATACAAAGTATATATAGATATGCATGCATGTAAAAATTAATTTAAATTAATAATTTATTGCAGTCGAGGATATAATTGGATTTACTTGCTCTTAAGCAATTATCTAACTGTGCATTTGTAATTTTTCCTCGATATTTTGATTTAAAAAATGTCAGTGAAATTAGCGACGGTTTGTTAACTTTCACAATTTATCAACCAAGTTCCAAAACATGACGGGAGTTAGTTTATTCACCAGAAATTCACCGATAGATAGAACGACGTTAGCCGTTGATGGATATATGGGAGATTTAGTATCTCATGGCATTACTAACAAAGCAACCCATTTTGATGCAATCAAAGCCATCGGTGATAGACATCGGTGATTAAAGCAACTTGCGCATGTTATCATTATCATATATGCTTTCAAAATAAGATCATTTTGCAAGTTTATTATTCCTAATTCTAGGCTTTCGGGATTATTAGGTTGAAAACGTTCACAAATTATAGCATTCACTGAACTTTGGTGGTGGTATTGAACATTTTTATGAAAAAAGTTTATAACAGGCTCTAATGCTACAAACCAACATTACATCTGGAGGAAAACTCATGTGATAATTTATCTAAAATTTTTATATATGACGTAACAGTAACAGCTTCCTTCTCGCAGCAACCTTCACCAAGTTGTAGGGCTACTAACTGGCCATTACTAAACACATGCATAGCATGGGACTTTTTACTAGCGCCCTCTACCGTTCATGTTACATTGAAGACGAGACGTCGGAGCATATTTTGTCTGCTCGCTCAAATGCGACGATCTATCCTGGAGGAGTGCTGACCCAGTATGGGCGACATCGATAGCACCTCGACTGCAGTACTGCTCGAGATCATACTCAGATTGGATTTGCTCCGGTAGGCGGTGGAAGGGTATGGGTCCAAGTATGGGTCCAAGCGACTTTTGCCTCGTTTCCGCACCATCGAATTAAGATCCAGATCCTATGGTAAAAGTTTCCCATGATTCTCAATGATATGTTTTAAATTAAGAAAGTGTGGTAATGAAGTTTCGTCAAATAAAATTTAAAGAACACCAACTGAGATTTGAATGAGTTAACTGCACTAAATGTATGAGGGATGACGATTTTTTCCAATCATTCCAATCAATTTTTATTTTCTAGCTTTTCGTAAAATTGTCCTGGTGATGCAATAATTTTTTTTTTATTTCTGGTAAGAGATCAACAAATCGCTGCAGCATGACCACCTCACTTCAATACATATTCAAAGTTCCGTCAAATGATTCTCATTGTCCTCCAAAAGTAATTCAAAAAATCTGTGTTGCAGTGCACATTACGCACGAAATAAGAAATTTTTGCTACGATCTCAGCTGTTTTCAAAACCCATAGTTTTGGCCCAAAAATTTTGTTGATGCATATAGCAGTGGTACGAAATAAATATAAGAAATAAAAGATCCTGCTTACAGAGCGCTATAAAACCAATAGCTTTACCAGTCGTTGCTGTCTGCTGTTAATTCATTGACGTTGACTTACCAACTGGAAATTTTCTATCAATTACAATATACCATCTCTCAGGTGCGCTCTTATAATGAAAGTATTTTCAGAAATTCCTCCTTAATTGCAGAATTATCAAATACGCAAATTGCCGATTCTCAAATCAAAATATATAAACGAATAATTGATACATGTGGGGACGATAGGATATTGGGGCCAATCAGGATGCGAATTTATTAAGGATGCACTTGGAAGCGTCATGCTAGCCGCGTTGCCTACCTATAGACCTAATAGATCTATTAAAAAGAAAGCTAGCATACATCATCCATTCCGTATTATCCCTTTTAGTCATATAGCTTCTAACTAGTGGAGCGAGCATTGAAACAACTACATGCTATCATTTTAAATAGAGTAAAATGAGTGCTTGAGAAATTAACTCTTTATCTAATTTGTTCATATAATACAAACAGTTTACTTTGTCTCGTATAATAGTACAAATCCTAAGATTGAGAAGAAAAATGGTACAACGTTTTTTTGTAACTAATTTTGATAACAGTTGTATTACATATTTTTCCTATAGGTTTATTATAAAATTTTGTAAGAAAATAGTAAGAATTTGCACAGTTTTCGAATAGTAAACCTTTCTATATCTGTATGCGGTTGTAATACAACCAAAAGGTTTAGATCTATACTACCATACAGAAATAGTAAGTCCTGCATAAAACCTTGAATATTTATTTTATTTACATTTTTCTCTGCTTGGATTTCATATAGCTTATGCAAATATATAAAATTCACATCCCTTCCAACATGAATCTACCTTCCCCAGGATATTTTGTTGTGGAGTTTAATAATTTAGATTTATTCCACCTAATCATTCAACCAACAAATAATGCGAAAGCTAACAAGGTGATAAGTAACGCTAATTAGACGGAATTTATTATGATAACACATGTTATTTCGCTAATTACAATATATTAGTTACAAATAATATTTATGTTATTAGTGTGTTTAGTTAATTAAACATATTTCACTGGAATCATTACATAATATATAAAAAATGTGACATGGTATTAGATTTACATACAATTCATGAGCCATATTGATAAACACAACAAATAAACCTTCATATAAAATGTCAGCTTGCTTTGGTAATGTAGTCTTGATCTATTTGCAATTGATAACTTTTCCAAATGGAATATGCAGCTACGTTCCGCAGTGTCTAAGTTTAGTATGTTAAATAACATAAGGCAGGGAGAATTGAGAACTATTTTAATATTACTTTTATTACTGTAATTAATTGCTCTTCCGGTGGCATTGGGAGTAAATAAAAATTTTATAGATATTAAATTCAGAATATCTATCAATTTGCTGAAGAAAGATATTCTAACGGGAAATGTTATATATACATATATTTAAGTCGACTATTCAAAATCTGTTTGTTTCTCGTCAGCACCCAATGCTTTCCTATTATATTAACCCCTCTGTAATCCATTTGATTATTAGATTGTTCCAGAAGGCTAATTTCATTGTAGGTTACTACAATTAGTCAAAGTACCGGAGAGTAGAAAATTGTGTGCAAAGACCGAATGAATGGCTTTTACACATTAATTGCAAAGTTTTACTTAATTCTGATATCTTCTCCCCAATTGTAACATACAGGGTTCGCCTAAAAGTCGTAAAGAAGATTTTAGTGATGGAATATAATAATAAAATGGAGATTTAGTCTTAATAATTTCTTTTTCAAAAATTCCTCACTTCATTCCAGCCGTTCTTCTACACGGTAATTGTTGTAACCAGAAGAACATCAGAATAAGAAGGAATTGAATTGGTAACTATATTACCCTATAGCATAACTGTTATAAGTAGAGTTTGTAAAAAAAAACTCGTAGTATGAAAAATACTGCGATTTCTAAGAAATTATAAATTCTATTGCATTTTCAGCTGAAAACTCGACCAGGTATAAACCTACTTTTATTTTTGTATTGTGTCGTATGTACATCGTTGGCTAAATAGAACCTGCTCTAAGTTTTGTATACGTCTATCGGTACAGTAGTATTAAATACAATAATTTCAATTTTAAATTAAGAAAGGTGTTTCCTGAGTAAGTTCCAAATTTACCGTTGTGAACTTGGCGCCTCAAAGTTAGCCGCTCACTTTGCTGAAATTCAACCGATAGACGTACCGGCATTGGAATTATAATAGATAGGTATTTTTAGTAACGCTGCAAAAGGAATAATGGTGAGGCACTACACTTCATGAATGAGTTTGGCTTGCGAAGCGGAACAGTCAGGGTTTCTGAAATCTTTGCACTCACTGTCCGACTGTCGCTCACCATTTCTGGATACGGGGCGATGTGGTAAGCACTGCGGTTTAGACAGTCGCATTATTACCCCTTGTTTAACAGAACCCAGGTCCTTAATTATTTTAAGTGACTAACTAGTTCGAAGATTCGAACTTGTACTTTAACCACTATACCAGTGCTGGCTCAAAGTTGCAGAAGTAACCGAACATATCTAAATTTAAAAAAAATTTTCGTCGTTTCTCTCCAAGACAATAAACTAAAGTTCTTGTGGACGACCTTTTGATCCGAGGTGCAGTCCTATGCGGATGATATTATCATCCTACTAGGAAGATCAGGTAGTACTGAAATCTCCTTAGCCCGTTAACAGGTAGTTAATGCCACTTGTAGCTGGTGCAACAGGGAGAACCTATGCAACAATTCGCACAAAACGACGGTGGTACCATTCACCGGGAAGCAGAAAGTGGGAAAACTGATACCACCCACAATTCATGGCGGGAAACTTGCAGAAAATGTACAATATCTAGATGTCGCATTTGACAAAACATTACCCTGGATTGCGCACCTGGAAAAGATATCTCAAAAGGCAACGCTGTGCCCCTGCTGTTGTGGAAAGTCTTCGGGGTTATCCCCAAAACAGTTTCACTGGCGTTATGTGGCAGTAATACCCCCATAGACTGGGGGCAAAAACCGCAACAAGCTACGGTAACAGCAACACTCGCATCCACACAAAGAATCACCAGCAATGCAATTACGGGATCAATTTCTTCCACCCCGTCTTTGGAATTAGAAACGCTTCTGGATCCCTCGCCCCTGCATATTGTTTTGGAAAGGGAGGCACGTGTTCTTCACAAATAAGTTGTTGAATATGGTTATCTCCGACGGTATGGTGGGAGTGCCAACTGACATGATGTGCGCACGACACATGGTCGACAATTTCTTCACTACCTCCCCTCCAAGTAGAGAGGAATGGAACGAAATCAAACTAACGCAAGCAGACACCTGCTGGTTTACGGATGGGTCGGAAACACAGTAGGGCGTTGGCGCAGTAATATTTTATCGTAATCCGAAAGTTGAAAAGCACTACAACCTCGGACAATATGCAACGGTTTTCAGGCTGAAGTTTATGTCATTGAGATATGTGCAAGAGTGTGGATAAAAACCGCAAAGAGAAATCAATCAAAATTTTCAGTGACAGTCAGGCTGTATTGAAAGCATTGGAGGCGCACAGATGCAACTCTAAGGCAATGAGACAGCGTACACACCTGCACACCTGGGGTGTTTCCGCGGTCCAGAACCTGCAATTAGCATATCAACTTCGATAGCCAAATAAAAAATTAGTTTCGGATTAGAACAGACGGTACTCCAATGCTGGAGCAATTCTCTTGGTTTGGTACATGCGAAAGAGTGTATTTCACCGAATCATGTCAGAACCAGAAAATTACTTGAACTTGACCGCAAGAAGACTAAAAATAAGTACTTCTGTTTTTGCAGGTCACTGCAGACTCAGAAAGCATCTACAGAGAATGAAAATTAATGCCGACTGCATATGGGGAACGAAGAAACAGGGCATGTTATGCCCCAGTGTTCTACGGCCATCCGAATCAAGTACTCAATCTTGGGGAGGCAGTTACTTCTCTAGATGACTCCAAGAAAACCTTATTGGCCTCAAGATTGTGAGCTACCTTAAGACCCTGAGCTTGTTTGATGAATTCTAGAAACCGTTCTACAATAGGATCTAGGGGCCGCCAAAGCAAAATGCTGTGTTCACACGTAAGAAGACATCCACGAGGTGAAGAGGCCGCATTCAGCAAAAAAGAATCGTACGTCTACAGGCAATATGGTGTCAATTCCAAACCCCATAGAAATTCTGGATATTTCGATCATAATAATAAAATGATGGAGCCATGTACACTATATGAGGATGTAGAACATGAGGATTGTATCGATAGTATTGATAGGTGCTCCATACAGATTCTCCAATAATGTTTCTGCTTTTAGCAAATGGGCCAATTTCGAATAGTTGGAGAGAAATATCCATAAAAGTGTGATTGTGTGGGCTATTATCATTGGATAGTCCATATACAAAATGCATATCAACCGTTTCCACAATTCCATATATCCATCCATTATCATGCAATCGTAATAATAGTAAGCAGAATTAATAACACTTAGTAAACAGAAATAGCACTTCAAGTAGTTTTAAACAAAATAAATGTAAATGGTGTGAGAAGTTGTATTAGGTTTTGCTTTTGGTTTATTTAATATATATTTGCAGCTATATGTTCATAACTTTTTTTTAAATATTAATGGAAATCACATCCACAAATTTTGAAAGGTAGTTTGGAAATATCGTATATGTATACAACACAAAGTTTACACATACCCCCTTTTCATTACCAAGTTTTTATTAAAAACTACAACTCATTTAAACTTAGGTTTATTTATTAACGTTTTCCCTGATGATATGTCATTTACAACTGACACTGACACCATTAATTTATCGTCACCGGTCTAGGTTCTCCATCCTAGTCAAACATTTCATTATTCATGAAGTCAAAGTTTTTCTTTTCGACTCATGGTTAGCGGCAATCACTTTTATTACCGAGTTTACGACATGTGCCCATGTCAAACCCATCGGGGGTTGAAAAGATGACAGTCCTCCTATAGCAAAAGTTTAGTAGGAAAATATATTACCAAAATTAGAAAGAAGTTGTGAAAATATATCGTTCCCTTTCACAACAAAGATTTAAAATCGTTTTGCGCTCGATACATAAATTTTAACTATTCATATTCTCAATCTCTAGTTTTGTCATGTATTGCTACTTTTCGGTTCCCAATTCTTGAAACTTGATTCTAATTGGTATCGGTTACTATAATGTAATAGCATCTAAATCGAGACGTTTACTCGATTCTGATCACCACTAATTTGAAGTCGTTTGCGATATCTGAGGTAAAGTACCGATATCATTGATATGGCGTTGTTTCCAGAAACAAATTTCTGACAAACAACAGATTGCGTATACAACACACGCTATTTGACATTTTTATTTTTACCATAAATGTTAGAGTGCCTCGTCGAGATCAAGAAGAAAAGAAACCTTAGATGTCCCACTTCCCACTGTATTCTTTTTACCTCACCATAACGTTGCCGTTTCCGTATTTACTTAATGAAATTGAAACAGGAAACTTCATTCAATGAAGTGCCTCACAAAGTTGTAAAATTGTTTTACCTGTAGTGATAGGTACTCTTAAGTTAATTACGTGCTGATAATTGTATTAATTATACGTTACTCAAGTTAATTATACTTGATGAGCTATCCTTCATAATTAATTAATTTTAATTTCAAACAGTCAAATCAATTTTACTGCCTTCATTTAGATTGAGAACATAAATTGATGTTCGTTTTGTTTCTGAACGATGTAACGATGATCCTATAGCCTTTGTAAAATGTATTTCAATGAGATGTGGCATAATATTATCATCAATGTGTATGTTGCCTTTTATTTGTTACTTTTGTATGTACAAAATCATTATGCCTTACCTATGGAATGAAATCAGAACATTTTTAGGACTAGTTTTTATCAGTGTGAGGACAACCTAGTTTACCATGGACTATGCGTGATCGGTGGCCGTTGTAGTGCAGCCGCCCAGTTCCGTACTTCGTATAGATACATGAGAGATACAAGGCCACATCCGAAGTGTTCCCGCACATTTGCATCTGTCATCAGATTTTATGTGTAAAGATGAAGATAATATATGTATTTCTTTGAATATTAATAATGTATTAATCTTAAATGGATTGCAACTTGTTTTAGTTTTAGGAGGTTGAGTTATTTTGTTTTTATTTAAACATATCAAACATAGTTCACATTATATTTCAGTGCCACTTACAACTGAAAAGCAATCATGATCTTTAATACGACTTTCGATAAAGTTGTGGCGAAGGTGCTTTTAAGTGCCATAGTACATATTAAGTAAATTAACAAGAGAAAATAAAAGTGAGATTGTATGTGATACTAAAACGATGTGGTTTTGTATCAAAACTAAGTTTGCAATACAATCGAAAAAGAATTAAATCATATTAAAAACATTGCAAAACACAATGCTTACTTCTCTGTAGATGTTGATCGCGTCCTTAAGAAGGTCCAATATAGACAACACCTTAGAAACTCCACAACGCTTACTCCAGTAGAACCGGAAATAATATTGCCTTTTCATAAAATAACGAAAGGAATTAGCCGAGTCGTAAAAGACGAAAATATGAAAATCGGTCATAAATCGTCGAACACACTTCATAACCTTTTAGGCATGGCCAGTTCTGATACGATTTAGGCCACACCATACCTTCCTAGACATTTGCATTCCCGGAAGACGAAGGGTAGGATCCCCATGGTCGTTGTGATTAAAATCGTGATTGGATGTCCACTTGGTTTTCCATGTTTCGTTGATATGGAAAGGTTCGTGATGGGTTAGTACCTAATCTTGCCAAATGGGTTTTCGGGACTTAAGGCGACAGTTTTGAGCATTATCCAATATCATGTGGATTGGTAGAATTCTAGGGAGTTCAGGATCGTTTAGTTTGTTCCATTCGCGGACAGTAGCTTGTTGTCTCCTCAGCTCTTCTGGTGCTATGTTCGTTAGCGCATGAAGCCAGGGTACTGGAGTGGACTTTAGGGTTCCTGATATGATTCCCATAGTGTCATTGAGGTGTACGTCGACTTTGTTGATATGAGAACTCTTATACCATATTGGTGCCACAGCATTCTGCCGTTGAAAATACAAGCGATTGAGCCGCCGTTCGTAGTGTTTCTGCTTTTGCTCCTCAGGTAGTCCCAGCCAGCTTTCTAATTATATTGTTTCTGGTTTTTAGCTTTTGTCCAGTTATCTCCAAATGTTTCCTGGTATCTGGGGGAACTGTTATGTTTCACTCTTTCACCACAGAATGTGACATTCAGCTCTTTATTTGCTAGGTGGTTATTAAGATGGAATGCGCATACTTCGGTTTTGCTTGGATTTGGGCATAGACCTCACTGTTTGTAGTATCGCCCGAGGTTTTCTAACTCTCTCGTTAGACTTTCCTCTCCTTCCTCGAGGAACCTGTTTTGAGTGGCCAAAGCGATGTCATCGGCATAGCAAAACTTCTGGGAGTTAGTTGTCGGCATGTCACTGATGTAAAGGTTAAAGAGTATAGGGGCTAGCACTGATCCCCGGGGTAATCCGTTTCTGATAGTGAATGATTTGCTAGTTAATTGTCCAAGAGTGACTTTGAAGCAGCGGTTTATTAACATGTTTTTCATCAGTTTAGTTAGCTTGGTACAGTGAATTATTTTCTATAATTTTAATATCAGAGCATCCATACGGTGCCATATGCAGCCGTCAGGTCGACGAATGCTACTGACGTTTTTAGTCACTCACAGCAACTTCGGTTGGATCTAAAACCGGCCTGGTCTGGCGGAATAATATCGTCTACAGTTTGGTATACTCTATTGTATATTAGCCTTTCCAGTAATTTATAACAAACACTGAGCAAGGCGATTCTTCAGGGCGCTGCGGGTTGTTTCCAGGGTCCAGAACCGGCAATTGGCATATCAATTTCGATAGCCAAACGACAAATTTGAACATTGTAGAATATTGTATTCAGGCAACACAACTATCTATTGCATACTGACCGTATTTTGCATACAACGCGATACCGAGAGTGAAAGCTCCACCTTCACGTTTTCGTGAACTATATGACTGTTTCAGTGCGTGTTTAAAATTATTTATGAGAAATAGTAGACTAGATTGTCCTCGCACTGGTTATTATATATGAGGACCTCCTAAATATAACATAGACTTTCAGTCTAACCGGCTTTGCGTATCTATAATTCACGGCATTATATTTGTTTCATAGAGAGCGCCACTTTACCGAGATTTTTGTATGTGACCAGTAATACACGTTTGTTGTATTTAAATTCCGTTCAATGGTTTTATATGGAGAGCTGGCGCCGCTGTATTTCCGTTTTATGTCATTTTAAAATCACATGAAAATTGTTGACGGGAATGGCTAAATAGACTGCAAGTGTGTCATTATATTCTTTTTTTAAGGTAACGGTTTATCCTCGTAAAAAGACTTAATTTCTCCATTAATTTTAGAACAGTTGCTACAATTTTTGACATAAACGATTTCGATAAAAATCCAAATCGTTATTTATTCGTAATTGAAATGAGTTTAAAATATTGCGTTAAAATTTTATACATTGATGATGTCCATGTTGATACATTCTTCATAATTTTCTTAGCGTAATAGTATTAATCTGCTATTACTTTCCGCTTGGCTCACTCTAGTGAAATTCATGTCACAAATACTCTTAAATCAACGGCAGTAGGTTGTGATGAGATTGAGAGTCGTGTGATCCAATTTTGTTGTCCGTTTAGTATTCCGTTCATTACCTGTACTGTAAACTCATGTATTCTTGAAAATTGATTTCCTGACATCTGGACACAAGCTATAGTTACTCCACTTCCAAAAAAAGACTACAAAGATTTGCGACCCATTAGTATGTTTCCTACTCTGTCAAAGATATTAAAACGTATTTTGGAACGTCAAATTCGAGTTTTTGTCTCTGAGAGGGGACTATTTCCAAACATTCGATCTAGCTTTAAGGCTGTTCATAATTGTGCCACCACGTTGTTGTGTATTACGAATGATATATTCAGAGCTTCTGATCAAGGTATGCTGACAATTCTTGTTGTGCTAGCTTTCGATATCCTGGACCACGCCGCATTTTTGCGATCTGAAAATGCAAGGTTTTAGTGGGAACGCATTGAACTTAATGTGTAACTTTCTTTCTAGAAGAACGCAATTTGTAAGATTAAATAAGGAAACCTCATCCCCGTGGGGGCCTGAGCACGTCGTTCCGCGTTCTAAGCCCAATTCAGTTTTCCTTGTATAGTTCTTCATTCATCGAGCATCTCCGTTACACCAAGGCACATGTCTACGTGGATGATCGCCAAATGTATTATTCTCTTCGGCCGTTGGAGGGGCCTGTAGCTGTTGGCAGAGTTAGTGCAGATTTAAATAACTTAGGTACATCAAATCTTTACTACCTATGCTCGGCGGATCAACCCTGTAAAGTCCCAAACTCTAATCTTAGAAGACAATCAGCAGTGTAATATGTTAAGAAATTTAATCAAAATTAGGATGAATAATGCTATTATTGAAAGGCTAGAAACTTCGGACATAAATAAACTATTTTAAACATAGGAAGGTCATATATTTGTGATATACACGTAGGTATATCCTTCTCATTTCAGAAATATGTAATTTATTTTAAAATATGTTAGAACCATCATCAGTAGTTAAAATAACATTATAAACAAGCTTGAATTGCTTTTGGGTACATCTTTCACTTGAGTACAATTTTGAGGATATTTCAGTTCAATTTATCTTTAAATTTAATCGCATAATGCTATTATCCACCAAACGAAAATAACCTTGGCAAGCATCCAAACCACATTTTCAAACTACATCAATTCCAAACCATTAATAAGTTCAGTAACAGAAGTGTTCCTTTATTCTTAGCGACATTTGCTAGTTTGCGAATAGCGAATACCTTTTTTCGATCACTCTTTGTATTACGACTGGATACGTTCGCGACACTGAAAGGAATCAGTTGCGACAATATTGATTGTGGGAATTGCATGTACCTAGTTGTATCTGCGCCAACGAAAGAGCATAATGAATTGTGTTGAACTTGAAAGGATGATAAATAAATATTAGGTTTCCATTAACGAAATTAATTTATCCAAAATTTTTTCTGCATTAGGGATAAGTGTATCAGAACGCCAATATATACGTTTATTATATTTACACAGATGACTTCCGTACTTGTTCTTAAAAGGTCCAAATACTCATACATCCATATGGATGTTGTATATAAGTTTAAGCAATTAAATATTAATAAATGTAGCACTTCATTTTCTAAACTAGATCATGAAGTTGACGTAAATTTGAACAAACCGCTCCTTAGAAGATATAAAATACGATAGAAAGGTGTATCAGTACATTATTTAATGTTCACTGTGTTCACAGAAACAAATCGTGTAATTCCTGATTTTACATTGGTAACATAAATATATGTACATATGTTAAATATGCATAGGAGATTTATGGTTATTTCTTAGTAATAAAAATGTTAATATACATCGCTGGCCATTTCTAAACTTTAAAGCCGTCTATAAGCAATGTATTTCATCAAGCAGCCATGTCATATCGCGGATCACGAATGACCGACACAATCTCCCGAATGCAGTCGTGCATAAAATACTAGGAGTTGTCGTTGTCGCGGTTAGCTTAGTGTGCTCGTAACAGCGGTGATTCGCGCATACCATTTATGTTGACGTTACCCAAGCGTCTTTTAGTTTAACAGTTTTCTTTTTCGGAATCTATAAATTTAATTTACAACATTATTTTCTCTTTATTTACATTATTACTTTTGAAATCTATTAAATTAAATTCATTATTTTGGTTTCTTTGTCAAAATTTTATAATAGAATGATTTTCACTACCGAGGAAAGGGCCCAGATAATTAAATAGTATTAGTTTGGTAGTACAGCATAGGAAGTGGTCGGTCGTTTTATATTTTCGTTTATTTCGTTATATTAGTTTTTCATTGACTTCAATGTCGAATATGTACTGGTATCCTATTTACGATAATATTTCAGCTTCTATAGAAGCGATTTTTTACATTGTCAGCTATTATTAAATTTTTAGTTTGATGCTGCGCATTAAAAGCGTGTGCCTAATGCATTGCTGTCTCTAAATATAGTATTGTCCATTTTTGGTTTCCCTGTGCTACAATATTATTCAATCTTGAAACGTTGTAAAACACTACGCAAAGATTAATCAAAAACGCAATCGCTATTTATTTGGCGTAATATCTGGCATTTTTTACGTTATTGATACGCCTTACGTTTTCTTCGACAAGCACGCAGCCTCCATACAACGCTTGTTGGGCTCATGCACCGTACTAGCAGTTCATATATACACATGTATAAGTGTAACGGTGTGGCAACTATGTCGATATTTTACATTGTTAGTAGGATTCAAGCTCTGTCGTGGCCAGCAGTGTATGTTCGCATAATGGTTTCATTCCTTATTCACGTGTGATAAAGCAATGACGGTAGAATAACAGCGTTTACGCGTTAGAACTTATAATGCCAAGGATAGTCGCATAAACTAAACAGAAATTATGCAATCATAACGATATTTGGTAATTTTTTTTAGCGAAGGCGAGCTTTATTGAGTATTTAATTAATATATTTCTATGACCTTTGGTTGATTCATATTTCCACTATTAAACATTCTTAATTTGCACCTGTTCCGTAACTATAAAATCTGTTAATAGCAGTTATGCACATCTGTGCAAATTTGTGTTTTCTTTTAAATAGTAATAGTTACCTACGTGTGAAGATTCCGTGTGCGTTAAAACAGATTCATTTAACCCTTTGAGTGCCAAGGATCGCGCTCCTCAATACACTGGCCGAATATACAGGAGCGCGATCACGCACCTTGGCTGTCAAAGGGTTAATTTAGTCGATAAATTAGGTACCCAACTTTTTTATGCTATAAAATAATAATATCCAGCCAGTACCAATTAATGGACTAAAATATGTTATAATAATAATAATAATAATAATAATATATTTATTTGCCCAACAGAAACCCATTGACAGGACAATAATACAAATAAAAATACAAA
>JARFOC010053574.1:0-19702 GCA_031763485.1 Osmoderma eremita | reverse complement strand
CGGGTCATACTCGAACACTCAACTCTCATCACCAGTAATGACACGTTCCAAAAAAATTTCATTATTTTCAATCGATTCCACCTTTCTCCCCCGGTGTCCTTTTGTTCCTGCGAAAGATTTTTTGAAACCATTTTCGAGCAGAACTTTTTTCATTCCCAATTCGTTGGTCAATTCACACAATATTTGCGATGCGCTCCAAATCTCTGGAGTAAGAGGGGGTAACATAAGACCATACTATATACAAATATCTTTATTACAAGTGCAGTCCAAGCTTCATTAATCATAGTGCAAGCTGATGAGAGAAACATGTCACCTATTACAAAATTTTGTATTCAGATGGAGGCCAAAGGGGTGAGGGTGTAAAATTGGACATTGATGATGCAAGGGGATGCAAGGGAGAACAAGGATAGTGAAGACCTGTATGTATTCTGCAAACATGGAAACAGTGTGGGGGAGGACAACTTGATAGATCCCTCAAATGACTACTTCATTTCCAATAGGATGGGACGTCTCCTCATAATTATTATTTTGGAACTACGAATTTGCTGGGCAGGATCTTTAATAATAGATGGATACAAATTAATGCACCAATACTGACCTGCACGATCCGCTGACTTAACCCCTTTTGATTTTTATCTGTGGGATGAGGTTTTGTGAAAGACAGTGTTTATAAGCAACAGTATACAAATGTGATAGAGCTGCAGAAGACAATTAGACGCACTTTAAATAACATTTCTGGCAGAATTATCCTCAAAGCGACAAGAAGTGATATCAGGAGAGCTCAAAAATGTCTTGAGGAGAACGGCAATACTTTTGAACTTTTACTAACTTCATAGCTTCAATAATACCTTGAACACGGTATGTACTTCTAATATACCCTGTAATATAAATGCGAGGGCATATTAGGACAAGTTCCCAACTGTAACTGGGATCTCAGGACTTTAGCGTTTGCGACGTTTATTAATTGAATTGATTAAGTTTCGGTAGCTGGTCCCAATACGATTTCTAGACGGTCGCCTGCCGCTAACGGAGTTCGTTAGTTATCAGGCAAATTATTCGCAAACTTAGAAGTTGGTAGGTGGCACAAGTATTTCTACTTTAGAGGTGGGTGACCCCATTAGTTTCCCCGGAGGTAAACAATAAGAAAAACAGGATAAATCGAATGATTTCAAAAGCTTGGGCTAAATCAGTAAAAAGATACTTTATATTGGTAAAGTTACGCCGAGGTCACAGGAAAGAAGAATGTTTGATGATGAAATGAATTAACATAGCTGCAGTACATCCATGAAATTCGCAAAGATAGCGTCTTATTTCTCTTTTTAGTTGTATTACCTGCAGATACAGTAGTGTGCATTAAAGAATTAAGTCCTTAATGAGAGTAATCTATTGTAATACGAGCGAGCTACTTCAAAGCATGTTTTATACTCGTTGAATGGATACCGAAGACCATCTATGAGAGGATTTATGACCATTTAGGGCGTTCTCTTTTCGTGCGTTTCACAAAATTTTCCCCTTTCGGGCGTTCAGTTTATAGATGGGAAGTGAATGTGTCTTTGAATACTCGTTTCGTGCATCAATTTTATATTTTACAGGAAATAGGGAAAATTAAAACAAAAAAATACCTTTAACTCTTGTAGGGTAACGTTTATCTAATCTCAATGTTATACAATACTTAATTAAAATTAAAAGTAAATCTAATTTAACAATATATTTCAGCTTGTCCAATGTGTCAGTAAGATATTGTCTATTTTCAATTAGGTCACTAACAACTATTTTTAATCGCCTATCTACTTATGCACACACAATTTTGCAGGAAAACAGTATTATAATAGTGCATTTCTTCCTGAAGAACTTTCATTAATTGAAATATATTGGGATGTGCTTTTCCGATCCGTCTGTTGAGTCTGTTATGCCATCCTTCAACAGAATTTATAGTCCGATGACGTTCTCCATAGCAAGTCCATATTCGGCGAGAATTATTAATCCATTGATCAGCAAAATAATCGTTAAATTTAGCAATGGCTTCATCGGTAGGAGAATTTTCCATTATGCAGAGCCAACCATCTGTAACTTTATCTTCTGGCAGATGAGCTAAAGCAGCACACTTCCCTATGTGGTTTTTTTACTTCCTCGTTTTCCTTATACAAGTTTGTGAGACCTAAATCTTGTACTTTACACCAAAGGGCTCGATTAAAATTAAAGTTACATCTTTTGATAACTGTAGCCGGAAAAACTTCTTCTAAACCATTAATTGCGGCAACTGCAAATCCAAAATACATCTTTTTGATAAGAAATTCTTGATTTTATTTTTTAATAAGAAAAATCGTTTGTTCGTGGCCTCTTTCTTGTCGGTTAGCAGGGCATATACGACAGGAATAATGTTTGTTGTTTCTTCTATACTACCAATATCCACGTGAATTATATATAATTGGCAAAACATTGAACTACAGCTTTTTAAATTCCCATCGAATAGGGAGCAAGAACCTCCTGCTAATAAGTTACCTCCGTCCATTGCAAATACAAGAATCCTGTCTTGCATACCATCGTCAATTATGACATACTCTTCCATAAACTGGGGAACCTCTATATCCTCTCGTTTTTTTCGGAAGCAAACTCATGCCTAGCGATTTGTGTCGCTCATTATATAATCCATGTTTCACTGATGTAAAGTGTGGAATATTTGTAATGAAATCCAAACCTCTGTCCTTAGCAACCATCATCTCTTGCTAATATATTTGCGATACTGGTGTCATTTCTTCTCTTGCTCTCTTTTTAGCTTTATATAAACACTTATCGACTTAATTTTTTTTGCAATATCTGGAACACAGTTATGGGTTTTATCACTTAAAACTTTTGATTTTACTTCATCAGTAACAATCGTTCCTGGGCAGTTCCTGTTTATGCAAATCCATCGAAGAGTTAAGTTTTTGTTTTTTGCTTTTAAGTTAAACTTGTATCCAGAATACAGGATGACTAGTTTTCCATGTTTTGATTCTATCACTTCCATCACAAACAACCTAATACTAACGTTACTGCACTTACAAGATTTCGAAAGAACTATTTTATTTTAGTAAAAGTGAAATATTTTATATCATCCCTACATTGGTAGAGTTTATTGTAGACATTTATTCCTTGTGCAATTACAAGTAATTATAAATTCACAACAAATTGATTCTTAATCCGTTAACAACCCCTTAAGAATCCCTTTACAACTTTCACCTCTTATGCAAGTGGTTATATATTCAAACCTGTACCTTAATTCCTAGTCAAATTTAATGCAAAGATAATTCTTAATCCCTTGACAAGTTCATTAATTATATAACCAATAAAAGCATTAAAAGCATTAAGCCTCCATTAATAAATGGAGGCTTAATGCTTTTATTGGTTTCTGCAAATTTTACGCCCGAAATGGGATATAAGAAAAAGAAATACAATTTGGACGCCCCAAACGGGAATATTTCAGGTAACATTTTTCGAAGCCCGAGAAGCAATCGCACGAAACGGGACCCTATGAGAAATCCCGTAGTACCCTTGAAACGAAAATAAGAGTATGTTTTGTTAGAAGTCTCGAAAGCCCATTTCGTATATTATGGAAAGTGTCACCGCTCAAAATTATTATATCGAAATGCAACTTTATTATTATTTACTAATGTTTCCGGAATCCTTTAATGAAATAGAATCTAAAAAAAATATTAATGAATGGAATGATTCACAAAAAAAGGTACATTCCCGTAAATTAAAAGCAACTCTGCACAACTACCGTTATTTAGATTCATAACCAGCCTTCATATAGAACAACACATTCCGGTTTTTTTTTTGTGGAAACAGATAGACAAGCGCTACCGAAATGCCAGATGGCAAAATTTCAAAACGTCCCAATCTATTTTTACCGCGACAATAACGTAAATTCCAAGTTTATTTTGAACACATCTTAATACTAAAGTTCAGGCTTAAAGACCGGGTGATGTTTTTCGACTGGAATTACCTTTGTCAAATAATCAAAATAGAATTGAAAACATCGATGAAGTTCGTAAACGACAAATGAAATTCTAAATCTACAATCGATGGGAATATAACATTAATCTCCCTTATTTTTGTTGTCATCCCATTAATAACTGCTATAATATTTAAACAGGTCTTTTCCAGTGCTCAAACAAGGGCAGCATTTTTTTCCAATTTTACATATCTATGTATATCAATTCACGTATGTATTTCATTCGGAGCAAGTAATGTAGCCTTTAAAAGCTTTATACTAACTTGACATTGACAATTTTAACACAGTTCTGAATGTCCTATCGATTTGTAAATTTGCATACTTGCGTATCAACGAAAGCAACACAATATGCACATATTTTCCAGCATATGTGATCACGGTTTATTATTAAAATTATTAATTTGTTAAGCAAATGCAAATTGTCATGGCGGCGCCAATTTAGCGGTTGACAGCTGACCACAGCTATCAGAACAACTGAATTGTATTGTTTATATCGGCCGCATTCAGCAGACATAGCGGTGACTAACCGGTGGTAACTGCATTGAAATCAGTCAGATTTCCTCCAGCTGAATGCGGACAAGACGTTTTCCAAAGATTCTATCATATTTTTCTTTTATTTGTGAAAAGCGTCACCACCAAAAACTCCTTATGCTGCATATTAATACAGAAATTATAAGTTGCATAGTTTAGGTTCATAAGAAGGTTATATTAGAAGCTCGTCAAAAAAAAAATAAACAAAAAAAGTTAGACATAAAATAAATGGTCAGAAATAAATTATAATATGTACTCAATGAAACGGTAAATGACATAAAATAAATGTAACAAGTACTTCTCCGCCACTGCCCGTTGGCGCTAGTGAGCAACTCTATTCATAACATAGGAACTAGTTCCTTTATATTTGATATATATACCATTTTCTTTATAATACCAAAAATAGCAGCAAATTTTCTTAATGATTACCGATCACTTCAAAGTGATTGAGGTAATGAAGAGAATTTTCTTACAAAGCGAGATTGTTACCACAACAACAAAACATTACTTATAAAATTACATATAAAACGATGAATGAAAGAAGACAATCAATCTTCCGGTATCTAACGCTCCAATTTCTCAATTAAAGAGCTATCCATACATAATTCGATGGCGAAAGAGTGCTACTAAAACAATCTTTTATCTACATTTTCTTTGATGTATCCTTTCGCAGATTAACCGAACGGAGATTTATCTAAATGATGAACGTCTGTGGAAGTCGTTCGGGTGCGTCGCTAAACCCGACACGGTACAGTCGTCTTCGGCTCGCCTGCCGCTGTCGAAAGTAGGACGCGACCGTTTCTACAGCATCAATTAAACCGTATGTCTATTTATAGATCGCGGAGTCGCTGGTCTCGCGGGAGAAACGTTTCGATCGCGCGGCGAGCGGGAAGAACCGTTTTTAACATGCGGTCCGCGTCCTAAGTATTTAGCACGTCTCGGCCGGGAAGATTCGGACGGTCAGTGTTTTGTTTTATTTTTTCCGTCTTTTGAGGTTATGCGTCTATTAAAAGTCGTTTGAGATCTGCATCTGTTAGATCTCTCAGGAATGTAGAAAATGTATACCCCTTCCTTTTTCTCTTATATCATTTTGTTTTCCCCTTCTTACTAGAAACGATTTTAAAAAAAATTAATACTTATTTTGTTTTATTCAGCAGGTATTTACCATCGTAAGTTTTTAAAGTGACACTCCGTATATGTCTACCCACAACGGGTATGGAGAAAACAAAAATAGAAATATTAATGAAAACGTACTCTTAAAACTTCTCAGAAACAATTTCCAAACTTCGATACGAGTTTTTGTCTCGCATTACGTAGAATATACATACATAGCTCGATTCAAGATCGCTGTCATTAATGACCTAGCGATTTTAAGAAAATTAGATGTGTATCCACTTGTCACTGTATTTTAGTCGATCTAAGGTGAAAACTTTTGTGACTGCCAATTTAGGAGGCCAATGCAAATTGTCATTCTTACATTTAATTAACCTCTTTAGCGCCACAACAAGCGGATATCCAATTCTTACATGACGAATATATACGGCATAAGCTCTTAAGAAGTTGATCACGGGTTGCTCACGAAAAAAACTGAATACTTTTGGTATGAGCCCAATTGTTTGTAAACTTACTGCATCCTATTTCACAAATAGATTGGATTATGTCCACTACAATAGCTTTCGCTCTCTTGAATTTATTTCTCGATCCGGCGTACCACCTCAAGGGTCAAATCTTGGGCCGCTGCTTTTTATTGCTTATATCAATGAGCTCCTCGAATATCATTCTTGCCCAGCATTAGCTTATGCTGATGATGTAAAGACATATTCATTAATTTCTTCGGTTCAGCATATACATTTCTTGCAAGAAAATCTGAACTCCTTAGTCGATTGGTGTGTTTCCAACAAATTAAAGGTCAACGTTTCTAAATGTTGCTCAGTTTCTTATACTCGTAAACGTAACACATATCTTTCATCCCATGCAGTACTTACTGATGTCACAGCTAAAAGGAATACCTTCTGTGACCTTGGAATTCTCTTTGACAACCAACTTCGGTTTACCTCGCATATTGAAAAATTATAATTATCTGTTTCGAAAAAGCTGGGATTTATTATGCGTGTTTCCAAGTATTTCCATGATGTAAATGTGAATTGGTCAGCGAACAATCTCCCGAGTGCAGTCGTGCTACGCTGGTGGGGTGCAATGTACCCCACCAGCGTAGCACGACTGCATTCGGGAGACTGTGTCAGTCATTCGTGATCAGCGATATGACATCGCTGCTTGATGAAATACATTACTTATAGATGGCTTTAAAGATTAGAAATGGCCAGCGCTGTATATAGTAAACATAACGTTTTGGGCATTCGCTAATTTTCTTCAACTCTTGATAGTCATTTTCGTTGAAATATCTATATGGTATAATAACATCTCCCTATAAAGGCATTTACAAAGCTAATGACGTTTAATGCCTGTTTCATAATCATGTTAGTGTTAATGGTAATGTTAATGTTGATTGCATTCACAATAACGTTATGTTTTTGGCTCTAATTTTAAATTTAACGCTTTTGACAAGGCGAACCTCAATTATAGTTTGAAGATTAAGGAGTTTTTATCTTTTCTTTTAATCTTTAAAATCATTTAATTTTTTTTTATTATGCAAGGTACGGCTAATTTTGCATCAGTTGGATTAATAGTTATACGTCAATCATTCCAATTATTAATTTTAAAAACACACTTTTTATATTAGGAGTAATATTTACTACTATTATAACAAGCCCTAACCTAATGTCTATTTAACATTAGCGCTAACATCGTGTTATAACACTACCAACCCCATAACATAATATTATACAATGTAAATACTTTATTTTGGACTTAAGGCAACCATTACGAGCCAGGCATTAAATAATAAACGCCGTGTATTCACTTATATTTACTTTTAATCTGTTGCCGGTATTTAAAGAAACATTTACGTCGTATTACCATTAAATAAATGAATGACGTACACATATACAAGGTGAGTCGGGAGGAACGAACCATACCGCAGGTGTGTATTGTACATGTGAAAATAATGTCGAAAAAATCAAATGTTATTATCCGTTTTTTATTTGTTTTCAAGTTATAGTGTGATTAAATTTGTTTATTTAGTATGCCATGTTCGAGGTTCAAAAACAGTAAATAAATTTGTTGTTCTGATATTATGTCATTGTAACAGTGATTTGACGTTTATTTACTCTAATCTAGAATATGTCTAGAATATGTATGTTTGTTTATGGATTTTGTCATGGGAATGCTACAGCTGCTGCTGATGAATATCGTTAATACATCAGAAACGTCCTAATGAAAATGTATTTATCTGAACGAGCTATTCGACAACATTTAGAAGAAGTAGAAGATATTCTGGATGTAGTAGAAGATTAAAGGACTAGCTCACGAAGAATTACTTTGTGGACATTCTACAAACAAGAGCAATAAAAACACTCCACGAGCAAGTCTTACGTCCTTATCATGTACAGAGAGTATAGTACCTACAACCGGATGATTATACTAAACGTATGGAATTTTGTCGATGGATAAATGATAATCCTCGTGTTGTATCGCGTATACCTTTCACAGATGAAGCAACATTCACCCATGACGGCATTAATAATACTCACAACCGCCATGTATGGTCAAACAAATATCCCCACGCCTCAAATTTAAGAAAATTCCAAGATAAGTTTTCGGTAAACGTGTGGTATGGTATGGTCGATGGTTCTTTAATAGGCCCTTTCATTTTGGAGCATCGCCTCACAGGACACTATTTATTTTTTTTTTATAAAATGAATTACACGGACTACTAGAGGATGTTCCTTTAAACATGAGAATGCAATGTACTACCAGCTGGAACGCCTGCAGATTTCGCTCGTTCAGTAAAGCAACATTTGGATGAAAGGTTTCCAAGGCGTTGGATTGGTCGTGGTAGTCGTATTGGATAGCCTCCGCGATCTCCAGAGCTCACACCACTAGATTATTGTTTTGAGGCTGGTTCAAAAATGAAACGTGTTATTCAAGTGGTGTTCTGTGTGGTGTATATCTCCCAGTGTGCGACGTCTAACATTATCTTCCTTCGTAGATTCTGCTGAGGATGGCAAGACATGACTTAATCATGAGAGCAACAGCCGCCCTTCGCAGACAAAGCAGAAAATGTTTACAGGTGAATGGCGGTTTTTTGAACATTTATTATAACAAGGATGTGATTACCAAAACGCTAATGTTTGAAATTTTATTTATTTTTATATATACTAAAGCGCATCCCTAGGACACGTATATGTATTAAATCCCAAGACAGCGCGCCGAGCGGCCGGCGCTCTCTCATTGGCTGACCGTCAGAATGCTCAGTCTTCGAGAAACGTCAGACAAATTCCGTTCGCGGGCGTCAAAATTTTGAAGCGATATTTCGCGGCATTTTCGGCTGTAGATGGACGGGGGAGGGGGCGGCAAAACGCGCGGGAGATGTTTAGGCGTCGATACTCACTATTCCGAAAGATCTAAAATGAAAATTAGAGCCATGATGACTCATGGAAATTACGCGTATCTTTGACAGCGCAAAACGGCAAGACGGCGGGCAAGTGAATGTTTTTCTGTTGAACTGTGATTAGAAATTCCCAGGGTTTTACGAGGATATACATGGTACCTATACGAAAAATATACCTGGAGATCAGGTACAGGTATATGATTAATATAAAGTAAATAGTAAGTAATAGATCCTTCTTTTACAGAAAAAATGCGGAAATACACATTTCAACATATTTGAGTACTTACTTAAATTACCGTATTTGAAGATTACGTATGACGAAACGTCACTTTGAATTATTTGAGACGTAAAGAAGTGAGATTATTGCAATGCTTTCTTCGTTAGGCGATAATTTAAAATCTTTCCAGATATTTAAACCCCTGATCTTACGTTAGAGAAGCCCTTGACCTTAATATAATTTCAAAAATCCAAACCGGCTCATTGGAATCTATTGTTACAGGAAAGAAGCATCGTTTTGATTGTTTTATCGTCCTTATTCTATCCCTCGAGAAAGCGAGAGATGGATTGTCGATGCCGATGGAACTTATTTCTTTTTACGACACTCGAGGTCAATAGAACCATTCACTTAATTCTTTTCTCTAATTCCAATTTTCAATTTCAGCAGGTAACAATAGGGATAATATTAATCAAGAAAGAACGAAGATGCACTAACACGGTCGATCTGAGGAACAGTCAAAATAGGAAATACGAATAAATAATAGCGATTTATTTTTTAATTACTGAATCGACTGCAATCACGAGAACATACCCATCTTGGAATTGAAGATAACAATGCGGTAGTTACAATTAATAGAATATCGTTTCACACAATTAAAATTGGCTATTTTACATACCGATGGCAAGCACCGGTTGACCAATGGATAAAAGAAGGAAAATATTTTTTAAATTCTCATTTGAAATTTACATTCGAAGTCCCATAAGGAATGCAACAGCCTTAATTAAAATGTAAAGAAGTCATTTACCCACAGAAACGTGACAGTTCTGGCAAGTGTCTTTTTTTAACCATTTATTCTCATTTTCTGCGAATGATTTTCTCATACTCTTACAAAAAAAAATACAAAAATCAGAGAGATTCTCCTAATCTTGCATTTACCCAATAGTTTCTTATTCACATTTCTTGCAAAAAAATTAAAAAAATAAAAAAATATACCCTTACCACCTCGATGAGTGAAGAACTCCTGGATACGTATTTCGGCAACCAAGTTGTCATACGTATCCAGGAGTTCTTCACTCATCGAGGTGGTAAGGGTATCTTTTTATTTTTTTTTTACTATTTTAAGCCACCGTATCCTATTTTGTCTTTTATACACATTTCTTGCATCAAAGAAATAACTACTTGAGTTTAATGCCGAATCCATGAAAGTCGTTTTGTGTTCATTTCATGGTATTTATAATATATTAACATATTTTCAAGATTTCAAGTTACATTTCAAGCATATCAATTTAAAATATTATTTCCCTTTTGGAGATTCACCATTGAAATATTCAGTTTACAGCAGTATTCTTTTTATTAAACTTTTATTTTTACTTCTTACTTATTATATGGACTATATTTTTGTAATCTTCATCCATGTTATACTTTATTAATATTATTACCAGATATTAAAGAAAAAGACACGATTGTCACTGAACGGTAACATCTGACACATGCGACACTGTTTTTATTAGAACCTTCTAAATACATATACAGCGTGTTTACGGTCTTGTTAGTTACACTATAACTTGAAAACAAATAAAAAACGGATAGCAACATTTTTACATTATTTTCACGTGTACAATACACTCCTGGAGTTTGGTGTGTGCCTGCCGACTCACCCTATATACAGGACCACACATGTAGAAAATAAAATGTTAAATATTATCTCAAAAACTTTGGTGGACAACGTCTCTACTTAGTGATTGATAAGAAAACTAAAAAACGCATATTACGAAGTTCTGTAGCATTGTTTGCATATATATAAATGTGAATTTTACAATATAACACCAACGCAAATAGAAATGAGTTACTCTATTTTTATAACTTTTAAAGTCGACCTGGACAATGTTATCTCCCTTGAGGCAATATACTATAGGTATGTTGTATGTACATATGTATATCCACATTTGAAACGTGCAAATGATATAAATTCTAACCGTCGCTGACTTACGACCCTTTTCCCGACTGGAGAGCAAGTAACTTCAGGTCTCTGCCACGATCACTACGCTATGTACTTACATACATAGTGCGTGTATCTATATTATTACCTAGGTGATTTACGTCGTTTTTCGTTATCGTAAATACGATTTTGTCAATAAACTTGAAGTGGTATATGGGTAGATAAAATTTACAACTCAAACTCGTGTCCGCGTTTTCCTGCTCATATATTTACTGTACTTGATAGGGAGAGATGTATGTATATGTACAATCCGCGACGAAATTATAGCACGTCCCCGAGATCTTAGTAATACAGACGAATAATATCGTCTTTATTTTCCTTTTAAAATATATATGATTATTTCAAAGTAAGAGGAAATGTCGAAATTTGCAAATAAAATAAGGGGCACCCCTAAAATCAAGTACGTTAAACTAGGGAACACCATATTTGTTACTTAATAATTCGCGATTGAATGCAGACTTGTTTACTCAGACTCAAGTCTGTCAATATGACAATTAAGTATCATTACACTTGTTTCTACAGTTAAATAAGGATGGTTATCCAGTTTTGTCGCGAACTGTATATAACTACGTAGATATGTAGGTTTCTGTATAAGCATTAAATGACGACATACTTTTCGGTACCTACATCGAGATGACAAGTTTTCCGATGTTCGATAAATAACATTGATAACGATAAATATCAAGGAACGGTATAGATACATATGTGTGAAAACACGTAATTATATCAAACATCCAAGGTTGTTAGTTAGACATATAGTCGCCTAAGTACATACATACACGTGCGCTCAACTCTCACCGGGGTGCGAGGTATATTGTAGTTAGCGCGATCACAGAATATCTAACAATCAGAATTCTCACTCTCTGTACGCGGAAAAGTACGCGCATTTTTAGTGCGCAGCCGAAATCCGTCATGTTCTGGGGATAAAAGTGCATAATGCAACTTCGTTGTAGTGAAGTCTAGCGTTGTTCACATTTGTTTATCCCATTAAAACTATTCTATTTCTGACTGTTGCCACAGAATATCTAATCTATTGCACTGTTTAATTAGTTAATTTTTTTTAGTATAGTGTTATATTTTTTGTACATATTATTAGGTAATTACTGGTAGTTTTAAGTTTAAGGGTCCCATTAAATATGAACGCACTTATGAGAGGAGGACGAGTTTGTGCTGTTAACGGTTGCAAAAATAAGGGATACTTGTCTCGTGAAAGTTTTTTTTAGATTTCCTAAAGACCCAGTTAGGTAAGTATATTAATACTTCTTAAAAATGAATCAATTTTTAGTTCCAAAATATAACTTGGACAAAAAGTATGATGTATTAAATTCATATTAATGTATTTGTACTGAAAATATGATTAATAAATAATTAATTGCAATAAAAGCAGAAAAGGAATTATAAGGAAGTTTCACTGGAAGTACACCATTAATTATTTCTTTTATCTTTCTTGTTTAGAGCAAGAATATGAGTAGTAGCATGTGGGCGTGAAGACCTATTATTGAAATTGGAAAGTCTACATGGGAGTCACAGAGTGTGTGGTGGACATTTTGAAGCTAAACATTTCTTAAACGAACTTCGTAATAGGCTTCAATCGCAAGCAGTCTCAACAATATTTCCTTCTATGGAAGAGACTTCATTTGCCAGAGAACTACTCTTCTTTTACTCGTAATGTGTTAGCTACATCATCACAAACACCTTCTCAAACTGAAATAGAAATGGAACCAGGTAGTTTAGCGAAATACAGACATTCGTATATGTTTAATGCATGTAACATATACAACATATTCCCATATCTTATTGTATCTTCTGAAGATTGCGAAAGAGATACTGCAGAAATGTTACTGTCACCAAGTAATGCCACCCAAACAACGCAACAGTTAACAGAGATTAAGAAGACAGAAATTAAAAATAAATTGTCCGTTTATGTAAATTTTGTTGTAAATTTGATTATTGTGAATACAATTTAGTTTAAATAAATGGGGGTTTTTCGCTGATTATGTTCAGACAGTTGAGTATTGTTTTACTGAACATCAGGAGTTTCTCTCTGTAAGAAAAGTAATGTTTTATTTCATATTATCCCAACGTAATAAAGAACTAGCCAAAAATGGTCTTGATTGAACACACTAGGTTTTTCCCTAGTTAGCAGTAGTACATAATGCTTATAAAGGTAATTCATAAATCAATACATGGTTGTTTGTGAACACTGAACAAGTTTTGTATTATTAATTATTAATAAATGTATTGTTTTAAATTAGTATTCTTTCATTGCGAAGAAATATACTTCAAAAAACAATTATTTAATCAAATTTTGTCTCATTCACAATAACTGGCTATGGTAAACCAACAAAATAGTTGCGGAAACTAGTTTTCAATAAGACAATAACAAATTTCATAATTTTAGACAATTACATAAAAATGTAAATATTTACAATACTAATCACTTACATACTTAAGTTTATATTTCCCACGTTTGAGATAATAATTACAACGTAACCTTCATTAAAATTTCATTAAAAGTAAAGGTACATTTTCCTACTGAACACTGGTACTGGTACGAATAGGAATTTCCCTTATTCCGGCCGCGACTTTTATCCCACCAAGATGGCGTCAAGGTCACCGAATCTGGCTTAAAAAGATCAAAAGCGCCGACAGAGAGTGAGAATTGTGAATGTTAAATATTCTGTGGCGCGATCTTTGTATCTGTCTATGCGCACGGAAAGTTCTAACAAGCGATCGTCGATTTCGGATACACTAGGTTAGTTTATACAACCGCAGAGAAGGTACAAATCATAACATGGTATTTTGCTGGAAATCCCTACCAAAGCACGGCTGATCTATTTGCCGTAGAGTAAGTGGACCGTCCTATTCCTTCGCATTCGACGATCGTCAAAGCGTTTAGGAAATTTGGCCGTGTGGTCGGGAATTGCCGTAAATGCCAACAAATAGACGAACAGCCTCAAATCCCTCTAATACCTCCCAAATTTATGACTGCTCATGCAGTTGTTTGCTGGAGAAAGAAAATAAGGGTGACGGCTCTACCCGTCATTTTCCAGAGACGTAATTGGAATATGACGCCTATAGCCGTACTGTCCGCTAATGTGTTAAGTGATGTTTGTGTGCTATATTTAAAGTTTAGTCTCTCACTGTATATTAAAGGAAATTTCCTATTACTTAGACTAGCAATTTCAACCCGTAACTGAATGGTAATTTAACATCTCCCGCACCCACAAAAATTTTTACGGTTATTCAGCGCAACACGTACCACATGGCAGAACGAGAGACAGTTCGCGGCTCGCACGGCTCGGACCGACCTCTTTCGGAGTAGCTTTCGCTTCGGGCGACGCGCATCGAGCCGGTCTATTAGTTTTCCCAACCTCCCTGCCCTCCCTAAACCCCCCAGCTTTCTGGCCATATCGTTTGTAGATGCCGGCGCTATCCGGATAATTCTTGCGCCTCACTTACTCGTCGCTCTCGCACTCTCTCTCTCTCCCTCCCATATGTATTTCCTCTTCTCTTTTGGGTGTTGTTGTTTACCGGGGTCGGAACAAGTCGTCCGATCTCGCAATTACGACGAGTCGACCCTGAAACGGTTTGGAGACGGCTCTGCGAGTTGTATGGGTATCTGCACTGTGTTGTGATTCGGAGACATCGCTTGGCGTTTCGTGGGGTTTTCTACGAAGTGTTAATAATGAAACTCTGATATATGTATGGATGTAGAGAATTAAAAAAAAGAGAGAGAGAGATCATATACATTATACATAAAGTAGAGCGTCGTATCGAAGGTTAAAAGCAGGTAAAAATCTCTGGTTAAGGACAACAAAAAAATGAATTATATAAAAAAATATATATTTTTAAAGAAAAGCTTTACATAAAACGCAATAAAAAGGATAAAACAAGTTGGTTTCTAAGCCCTATTGATTCACCCCACACTAAGGATAAAACAAATTAATTTTCTTAACGAAAATTTAAACTAATGTATGTCACTTGCCACGTGTTGGCACTCTCCATGAAACAGTAAAAAATGTCTTGGACTAAAGATACGCAAGGCCGCTCAGACTGAAAGTGTTATATTATATTTAGGAGGCCGCGGAACCAGCTTAATTAGTACTGCTTGGTACCGCAAGAGCCTCTCAAAAATTTGAATTTTTAGAGCACAAAATAATTATTTTTAATACTAATCCATGATCAAATCTGCTTGAAAGTACATTATTATGCCGTTGTCATCTCGGATACGCATGTATGAAATTTTTTCAGTTAATTAAGACATTCACAAGTGTGTTAAAATTGTAGTAATAGATCGGGCTACATACGGAATTGTTTACATTAGAAGTTAATATAAAGCTTTTAAAAATAATATCTTGTAGTATAATTTATAACCCATCGGGTATTTCGTATTCTACTTATTTATAATTTACTACTATATGGCACTGCAATTTAATTACAGAGATTTGCAAACTTTTTACCAAAGGTTTCCGTAAAAGAGATTCAATACAAATAAATCTGTTGACCATTATCGGACCTTAGCATTTTCTAATATCAGACCAGTAATATAATACAAATATAATTCTTTTTGACATATTCTGTCAAAATAAACCCAAAATAATATACAGGCAATAATTTGATTTTGTAAACTTCTTTAGTATAAACAGCGAAAAGTGTTGAAACAAAACTATAGCAACAAACAAACCAATTCAAGAAGTTATAATGAACGAGAAGTACGTATAATTTAACCAAGCTATAATGTGTGTATATTAGCCGCCCAAATTGCTTAAACTGAAATTAAGGTTACTGTTGCATCAACGGATCTATTGCGTTTGGTTTAACAAATATATTTAAACAATACGATAAATGTTGACTCAACAATATTGGTGGACCGTGTTTAACGCAATTTTTTTGGTTAGGCAGGTATATTTTGGCTAGATCAATGCATTTATTTCCTTCAATAATACTCTTTCAAAATTTGTTACAGCTTCTAAGAAAAGAAAAACAAATCAAACACCCTATGGAATAGCGTATTGCATTATTCACAATCTACTACTATGTATAGACAAAGTACACTCTTGGAAAAATATAGTCGGGCAGTCGATATAGAGGAAAGATACACGCCCTACACTTAGCTACAGCCAAGTGGCTGTGAATTCGTATATCTTCTTTAAATTGCAAAAAGTATCACTTGATTGTGGGCATACTACGAATCAAAAGATTGTATGAAAATAAAAGCAACAGGATAATATATTTTGCCTCTAACTGACCTGACTGGTGAACCCAAAAATTTATAATGTTATAAATTGTATCTAACAGACAATCTCATATACAGTTAAAATTTTATGTTTTGATCAAGCATTTTTTTAAGAAACATTTATACTCCTTTAATAATACCTACCTACACATCTGTAGTTTGTATTATGCAGGATAGGTTTGATGCAAGAAAATAGAAATAGAGATTTCTATTGTCATATCACAAAGTGAAATGGGAGATAAGGTTTACATTTTAATAATCCAGAGTTCTTTAGTATTATAGTTAAGAAAAGCTAATGAGTATACAGGAATCTAAGACGTTTTGGATAAATACATTCTAAAATCTAGTAAATCACTTCTGGGAAGTTCCTCTTAAGACAGCCTGAATCACAAACTTGAAGCAACGAATTATGCTTACATTACTTTAACTTTGATCTCCATCGTCCAAAAGTCAGAGTTCCTATATTTATAATTATCTCATTTGGGTCTTTAGCAACGATTAGAAATTAATCGGGAGCTCGATCATACCACACAACAAATTGACAATAATATAATTATGTTCCAAAAGATCCGTAAAAGGCATGTTTATGAGCAAGAGAGGAAACATGATTTAAGTAAAAATTAAATTCAAGGTTTACAAATAAATTTGTTAATAAAATATAAATAAAAATATTTCTTAAAAACATAAAATTAATTAGATTAATTAGATAGTAAAACAAATATTTTACCTAATGAAATACTACATAAATAAGAACAGCAAGAATTTAAAAAAATTAATGCTGTAAAAAGGTTGTTTCCCAAATATGTTTCTTGGCGCTGATTTCAAACCATTGCTAAATTATCCAAATAATTATAAATACCTACGTTCCAACTAGGAAGTCTAAAGTCAGACTTGCAGACAGGCGGTGGAGATCACAGCTCAAGACTCAAATTAGCAACGAATCAAACCACGTTTTTGATTCAGTCCCGCCTGCTGACCATCCAGAATCCATTTACTGTATTTTAGATTGCAGATACTTTTCAGCCCACTGCCCGGCTATATTTTTCCAAGAGTGTACTATATATATTAATTTGGAAGATAGAAAACATTATTTCTGCAATTTCCATTATGTGTAATAACAGTTTTATTATTTAAACTTTAAAAATATAATTTAATATATCTTTTACAGCCTAATCTTAATTTAGAATCAATTTACAAAGTACGAAACCCATTCATTTAATTAAGAATTATGTACGAAAAAGATGAGCTTGTAGCTGCTTGGTGATACATAATAAAAGTCATCCTGGACCACTGCGCGACGTTTGGGAAGACGCCTTCCCTCTTCAATGCTTCAGTAAAACGGCCACATATAAATTAAAGTCAAACATTAACTTCACTTCATTTAATTGCAGGAAAACTATGTAGTTCACCAAATTAGCTACGATTCAAAACTTCCTCTCCAAATCTCGAATTTAGTCGTTAGCTACAAAATACAGTGACTTGTTTACTTTGAAGTGATAATTTAATTTAACGCGGATTAACATAGCATAACAAAAATCGGTGTCTAAAGTGTTAAGTACCAGCCAATGAAAAGGTTAAATATGATACCAAACCAAGGACATTAAGTAAAAAATTAAAACCATAGGCCCATATGGCATTAAATGTGCTAATTTAGATACGCAACACCTTATTGCATAGGGGCTGTGTTCAAAACTTTGCATAGTATGTGAGTGATATGTTCTATGAAATAGCTTCTATCGCCCCATCTTTATTGCGAAATCCTTCCACAGATTTATTACTAAAAACTAAACTAACTTCCAGAACCCTTTCTTTAGTTTAAGAAAAGTCAAAGCTTTAGTATATTATAATTAGAAAACCGGACCGTTTTACCAAAACGGTAGATCCTTGAGTTGGCTATCAAAATTCCAAACCAACCCAAAGAATACGCCTTAAAAAGCGACTTTCTTAACGACCCATTACCGCTAAACTAAGCTATAATGAAATTGAAGTAGACAACGCTTTAATAAACGAACATAGGTATTTCATAGTTTTATTTAGTGTTGAAAAAACTGTACATTTAATATAATTTCACTTTTATAGTAGTAATAATAAATAAATATTATTTCCTCAATGAACATTTATGTTAGAGTGAACAAAAAACGATTTTCGTCTATTCAGCGTTAAGTTTTAATTTTTTTTTGTGCAAGAAATGTGAATAGATAATTATGGAGTACATTCAAGAATAGGGGAACCATTCCGACGATATATCCTTGAATGCGCCTTTAAAAAATATTATTATTTGCAGTAGGAAGTTACTTAATTTCGAAGTTCTATATTTCACCGTGGGACTGTGTCGCTATGAAAATTGAATCCTAGAGACATCGGATACTAAGGCTTCTGGCAACTACATTTCGTTTTTGTTATTTAGTATAGATAGACAGCTGACGTTTTTGAAATTCATTTATATGTGTAGTGTAAACTATAGAATTTAAGTTGGTACACCTTTGAGTATACCTAATGCTGTCACCTCTAACGATTTTAGACCTTTTCTACCGATCTACCGAGTTAAATTAATTTTTTCATGATTCCTTTAAATCTGTTGGTGATGACCAAGAGTTATCTGGTTGTGGAGACGGACTTATAGCAAGTTCAGTCTGATTGGGTTTTAGTGTAAACGGTGTTGTATCATGCGTTACCATTGGTTCGCTACTAAACGGTAGATCATCCGTGCGTTCACTGATGTGGTCAGCATGTCGCCTTATTTCGATTCCATCTTTGGTAAGTACTTTGCAGGTTCCATAAATGTGCATTTGTTCAAATGTACGCGAATGCCTACTCTTCGTAGGCGTGAAAATACTTCCTGGAGGTTTCGAAATAAAGCGCTACATTGGCGATTTCATCCAATAAATTTTCTAAAAATCGACAGAAAGTTGCTGGTGCATTTACAATTCCAAATGGTAGTCGATCATATTGGAAATAACCTTTACGAGTTGAGATAATTAAGTATCTTCGTGAGGCTTCGTCGATTTCGAATTGCAAAATATGCATCCTTAAGGTCAATTTTTGAGTAACTTAACCCGTTTGCTAGTATATTTATTATAAAACCTAAATGAGCCAAAAAATACAAAATATAAATAACAATAACACAAGCGTTTGTTTTTTTGTTTGTTTGTTTGTATCCTAATGCAGAGACTTAACACTGCGGCCTTGAGGCCTATTGTATCACTCTACAT
>JARFOC010053563.1:0-19705 GCA_031763485.1 Osmoderma eremita | reverse complement strand
TTTCATGATTTGTACACATATTATAATATATACTTTCACAAAATTTCATTGCTTTGTCACTCTGAAACCCTGCCTGAAATCAGGTATGACATATGTGTAAAAAATACTACCGAGTTCATCCATTTTATCTCGTGGGACAAAATAAATCTGAAATTTTGTTGACCAGTTTCGGGGAAGGTGTTAACTTTTCAGTTTCGAACTGATAATTATTTACACTTCTTCTTTATTTTTTTATTATTATAATCTGATCGGGATTTTTATTCATTTTTATTATATTCCCAACGTAATAATTTTAATCGGACATAATAAAAAATAATAATAATAAATAAAAAGTAGAATCTGTGAACGCATTGTGTATATTTTTTTAATTAAAATAATTTTCTCAAGACGGAAACTTTTACATATGCATTAAAAATCCATAAGTTTCGCTCCAGGTTTCATGGTCAACAGCAATACCAAATAAAATTTCAAGGAGATTGGTTTCGTAAATTTTAACGATGCACTGTGCCATGGTCGGCGATTCTTCTTTCCCTTCACGTTCGCATTTCACACGATATGAAACGGGGTCCGAACAAAATCCCCTTTGCCGAAAAATCAAACTCACGATCAGTTGCAACCTTTCGTTGGCGCACCGCTTTGACAAAATGTCAACGAACGTAAAAAAATTCATCACTCTTCAGACTTCTCTTTTACGGTAATGTTCCTACGTATATTTATGCTTGACTCTGTTTGTATTACGTGTGGAAGTAATTACTTACGTATACGTACATATGTGTAATTGTATCTACATATAATGGGTACTCATATCTCGCAGGAGCCCCGCTATTTCTGTGCGTTAGCCTGCAATTTATGCGTTTTAGTATTTCACTATCGTAAAATTATACAAAAATATTTGCATTTACTTCTGTGCTCATATTGCGTCGATTGAAATTGTTCCCGTTATTACTTTAAAACACAGTGTTTGAAACAAAAGATGAGCTAATCCTAATTACGTGTTATTTTATTTGTACCGAAATGATAGAAGGAACATCGTCTATTATAATGGATATACATAGATCGGTAGCCACGACATCTGGTGTACCTCAAGGGTCAATCTTGTGTCCTCGTTGTTTTAATATTTATATCAACAATCTGCTGAATTTCACAAGATGTGCTGCACACCCACAATACTCAATATCACTGGCGGTTAGTGTATAAGTGCTGCCGGGCTGCGGCACTGATTGAATTTTACAAAAAGAGTTATCAGAAACAAAAAGTAATTTCAGAAATTAGTTTTGTAATGTAATAACGTAATATAATGTGATATATATATATACATAGGCTTAACACTCCAAAGTGGAGTTGCGTCGCTCAAGTTAGAGCCTTCACGATTCATTTAATGGGGTGAATGAAATGGGGTGCGAATTTCATAGCTTCCTGTACAATTTTCCTCCATTTCTCTCTATTATGAACCCTTGCTTTCCATTTTGACACCCCTAACCTTTTCAGATCTTCCTCAACGGCATCCAACCACCTTACTCTCGGTCTTCCTCTTCCTCTCCTATCATTCTGCCTCCACTCTAGTATTATTCTTGTGATTGCCATCGGTCCTGCTCGCCATATGTGTCCTAGCCATTGTATCCTTTTTGCTTTTATTAGCCCAACTATATCTTCTCCATTCAGATCTTGTAATATTTCCCCGTTCCATCGCACTCTGTATTCACCGTTGTTTGTTTTAATTGGCCCTAATATTCTCCTCATAATTTTCCTTTCTACTATTCTTAATACTTCCTCTTCCTTTCTTGTTAATGTCATAACTTCCGACGCATACAGCAGTATTGGTCTAATTATGGTCTTGTATATTTTTATTTTTGTCAGACGGGATAGAATTTTATTTTTAAACAATTGTATCTTTTCTTGCACTTGTGGTTCTCGGTCTCCCTTGCTTGTGATTGTAACTCCCAAGTACTTGAATTTGTCTACCACTTCAAATTCGTGTTCACTTAATTTAACTGACCCACCCATTAGTTGCCTTCCTATAGTCATTATTTTAGTTTTATGCTCATTTATCCTCAATCCTAGTTTTTTACCTTCCATTTCCAATTTGGTTAGTACTGTGGTCATAATTTGGCGATTTTTCGTTATTACCACGCAATCGTCGGCATAAGCCACAATTTGCACACCTCCTGATCTTAAAGTTCCTTTAACTTCGGTCTTCCTCATTATATACTCTAAAGCCAGATTGAATAGTGTTGCAGAAAAGTGCGTCTCCTTGTCGTACACCCTTATTCACTTCAAACACATCTGTTTCACCTTCCTGAGTTTTTACAGTAATTAATGACTTTTGCATTGTCATCGAAATTAGCCGACTCAATTTACCTGCAACACCTATGCTCCTCAGTGCGTCCATCAGAGGCCTCCTCTTGATCGAGTCGAATGCCTGTCGGAAATCGATAAAGAGCATCATCAAATCCATTTTGTGTTCGTTTGCTTTTTCTACTATTTGTTTTATGTTGTGTATTGCATCTGTGGTCGATTTTGCTTTTGTAAACCCGTTTTGGTATTCCCCTATTTTAATGATGTTACTATTTACTAATCGTTTTTGAATAATCGTGGACAATATTTTCTAAGTCGTATTCAATAGTGTTATCCCTTTGTAGTTTGTGCACAATTGATGGTCTCCTTTCTTATGTATTATGTGTATTTGTCCTTTTTCCCAGTCAATTGGCATTATTTCTTCCTTCAAAATATTTTGTATTAATCGGTGTATATGTCCGTGTAATTCTGTTCCTCCATATTTTAACAACTCCATATTAATTTTATCTTTCCCAGGTGACTTTCCATTTTTACTTTTACTTTTATATAAAAGATAATTTTGGAAATCACTTTTTATTTTTTATTACTGCTTTTGTAAAATGTGTTGCAGCCCGGCAGTTCATACACACTATCCGCTGCTGCTCAATATGTTTATCATTTGTAGTCCAGATTATAATTAGCGCTGATTGACGAATGGTGCCTGACAAATGAGCTGAAGCGGAATATTGCGAAACGTTGTTTTCTCCCATATGGTCGTCGGGCGAGTAGACTTTTCCCAACGAAGTTCTAACTTTTTAAAGCCATCCAAATAATAAGAATTGTGAAACTCTGCAAAATAGGCCTCTGTTTCCGCAATGACATCTTCATTCGACGTAAGCCGCGTGGCACCAACCCATTTTATGAAAATGAAAAAAATCACATGGGGCCAAATCTGGCGGATATGGTAGATGGGACAACACTTCGTACCGTAACTGAGCCAGTTTTGCTGTCGCAATTGCCGATGAGTCGGCCGGGACGTTATCATGATTAAAGAGAATTTCCTTCTTCACTAGGTGTGACCTTTTCCTCTTTACTTCAGCGTCTAATCGGTCCAATAAATTACCATAGTACTGACCCGTGATCGTTCTTCCTTTATCCGAAGAATCTATTAAGATGATACCTCGTGAATCCCAAAAAATCGTCGCCATAACTTTTCGGGCTGATGGTATTGTCTTTGCCTTCTTTGGTGCATGTTCGCTGGGAGAAACCCACTGTGCTGACAGAGCTTTGGTTTCCTGCGTGTAGTTCCTGCAGAAAGTCACTTCTATTACGCTTAAACATTGAAATTATCACGCGATTCCGTTTCTGATCAATGGTGAGCAGACGCGGCACCCATCTCGCGGATAGCTTTCTCATACCCAATTTTTCGTGCAGGATATTTTGTACACGTTCAATTGAGATGTTTGCCATCTTAGCAATCTCTCTTATCTTCATACGGCGGTCTTCTAATACGATATTATTGACTATATCGTCCGTAGTCACTTCAAGAGGACGACCTAGGCGCTACTCATCGAAGACGAAGGTTCGGCCGCGCTTAAATTCATTAAACCAGTATCTAATGGTAGTCTTCGATGGTGCATAATTCTTATAAACTGCATACATCATCGCATCAATGATTTATCCACACGTTTTCCATCCAAAAAAAAAGAACTCTAATCACTGACCGGTATTGTTATTTTGCAAAAATACATACACTTATTGTTAGTCATTTTTAACACGTATAAAAACTGAAGTATTCAATGAATCATTCCGAAATTTTGTGATGTCGACTAAAAAATAGTACTCACAGTCGGTAATGCGGATTTTCACACAACGCGCCATCTGTCGTCAAACACTTGTACTTCGGATGCCATCCTCGTACTACGTGGATGGCATCAACAATTGAATGAATGGTACATGTGCGGCACAGGGTTGTGGTCTTTGACGAGAAATTTAGCTTTTCAGAAGATATTCCTATGATTACTGCAGTCAATATATAGGTTCCTCAAAATGACGATAATTAAACATAGAATATCTATAACAGTTGTCAAGATATATGCAAGAAACATGCATTTCTTATGAAAATTTCAATTTTTCGAATTTTCAATTTGCTCCAAATTACTTGAGTTATACCACAAAATGACGATAATTAGGGGTAGAATATCTATAACGGGTATAATTTTCAACTTGCTCCAAATTACTTGACGCATACCTCGAAATGACGATAATTAGGCGTAAACTACGAATATCGCATCGAAAATTCGATATCTATAATGGTTGTCAAGGTATATGCAAGAAACATGCATTTCTTATGAAAATTTTCAACTTGCTCCAAATTAGTTGAGTTATACCGCAAAATGACGATAATTAAGCGTAAAATATCTATAACGGTTGTCAGATATATGCAAGAAACATGCATTTCTTATGAAGATTTCTATTATGAACCTTTTCAACTTGCTCCAAATTACTTGAGTTATACGTCAAAATGATGATAATTAGGCGTAGACTACGAATATCGCATCGCAAATGCGATAACGGTTGTCAAACCGTGTATCCAATCAATTTAACGGAATTGAATTTCAAGTGGATGACATTTACCCCGACCGTGGCTTCCGAAACGCCATGGATATGAATTCCTATCATCTAGAAGCAATTCGATTAGCTACATTTAAGAAAAACATTACGAATAATCTCGATTCTGCTGTTTTGCTTTCTAAAGTAAATATCAGTGTACACATCAGTGTAACATCAAGAACAATCGAATCTTTCGCAATGCCTACACGAAGGATAAATATACTTTTCAAAGCGCCCATGGTTTACTACACCAGAAACTTTGTACCTCTGTACTTTGTACCTCTGTAAAGTGTAAGACTTAGTATCTCTGCTTAAGGTAAAACCTTGCTAGATATGTTTTTCACCAGAGCAACAGTGGAATAACACCCGTTAATTGCACTAGTTCCAATGAAGATGGCAACTTAGTTGCCGAAATACCTATCTAGAGTATTTAACTCATTAATGTGGTATGGGTATTTTTTGATTTAGTTCTTCTATTTCAAGTTACCGTAGCCTATTATTTTATTCTACTGTCAGTTTGTTTATTATATATGTGTTATCTTAATTTTACGTTGCCCTCCTCGGAGTTTTCTGTTGGACAATTCAGTAAATATTATTATTATTATTAGTATTAAGTGTAGGTACACTGCTGATAGCACCATTATTACAACGGATTAATTAGTTTTTTTTATAGAAAATATGTGGAAATAGCGTCCCTCAATGTCTCTCAACTCAATGTCTTAAAACTGTACATAGTAGTTGTTCAAAAATGTTAGTATCCGTTTTTATCGATAAATTTCTTCTTCGTTCTGATTTGTTATTCTGAATGCTATTGCACAACTGTTTATACTTTCCCTTTTTAAATAGTCTTTCCAAGAAATCCAAAGGTATACTATCTGGAAGGCGTTCATTTATCATCAGGTTTTTTCTATTTACCAAACAAGCTGTTGGTAGAGAATATTTTTTCGTTAAAAAGTAACTGTGTGTAGAAGCTTTGTTCTCTAGGCACCAACAGAACTAAGAAAACCACTTACACAAAAAAAATCCAATGTTTCAAGCGTAAACTCTAAATTAATACCTTGTTTCTAAGAACTATTCCAGAATACTGGACTAATGATTGCCGGACAATTAATCGGCATCAAACATTAAAACTAAAGTGTATGAAGTAACTTTTATTAATCACAATTGTAATGAAGAAAATGGAGCGGATCACGCCTCACGCCACAATAGATTGACTAATTCGGGACCCGTGTTTCGGAAATAAGTACGTGGATTCCTATCGTTAACCGCATGACCGAATGAACGTAAACATTGTTACTAAAAGCGTACACTACTTTCTCTCTTCCTCGTTTTCCTTCCAGTCATTCTAATGGTCTTCCTATACATATCTAAACTTGAAAAGTTGCTCATGGTTGCAAGTTTGCAAGTTCCAGCACTTGAAGTGTATGTACTGCGTAAAACTTAATTCCGTGGTGACAACACTATAGGAGGTAACACTGCTTTCCTAGTTTGTTATAATATTCTTGTATATTCTTTATTATTGCAAAGTGAAGTAAATTGTGATAATATTGTGGATGATTGAAGAAACATGTATTAATGTTCGAAAAGCTTTTAGAAATGTTCAACCTTTCAACATTAGTTGGTAATGAAGCTTAAAACCAAGGTTCTTTAGAAGTCGATAGGAAAATAAATAAGTATAACTGCTTCTTGAGGTGAGTTTGAAGTTAGTGAAGAATATGTTTGCACAGCTGCATCTAGAAAAGGCAAAAAAAAATCAGTTACAATCTACTTATTTAAAGCTGTCCACTAATATAATTTTTGCTAAATTTAACAAGACTGGAAGGTATATCTAGTGTTCTTCAGTGAAGTAACAAAATATGTTTGAAAAGTTAATAGTAATAAATTGGTAAACAACTGCCGAATAAAGGTGTGATTAAATTAATTAAACAAGCATCTTTTTAATTTGCAGTATCCGCGAGATGAGGACCAAAACTATCGACCGACCAACGCAAAATGCAACGAATGGCAGCGGCAATGGAGCTCTTAGCGCGCTATCGTCAGGAAAACGGCTTTCTAGAGTCTATAATTACAGGAGGCGAAACGTGGGTGCATCACCATACAATAAATATTAAAAAAAGACGTGGAAGCATCTGAGTTCACCAACACCGAAAAAATTGAAGCAATCTGCAAAAAAGACAATGGCAACTGTGTTCTGGGATATGCAAGGCATTGTGTTCATAGAGTTTTTACCACCGAAAGCGACAATCAACAACGATATTTATTGTCAAAGTATCGGAAAACTACACAAAGCCATTCGGCAGAAAAGAAGAGGAAGGTTGACCAAAGGAATCCGGTTGTTGCATAACAATGCAAGACCGCACACCTCAAATCAGATGAAGCCTTGGCTTCAGAAACACAATTGGGAAGTTATTGTCCATCCGTCCCATAGTCCAGACCTGGCTCCTTCTAGTTTTCATTTGTTGGGCTGTTGAAAGCTCATATGTCGGGTAAACGGTTTAAACGCGACGACAAAGTTCAAGAGGAAGTGCGGCAATATTTAACAAATTTGGATCGCACCTTTTACGAAGAGGGTTTGCAGAACCTTGTACCTCGGTAGGATAAGTGCCTTAACATTGACGGCGATTATGTTGAAAAGTAGCTAACAGTTCACTAAAGTAGTCTGTCTTTAATTCACAAATGTACCTTAGTAACCGGACATCCCTCGTACATTAAGCATATAAATGATATTGAAATTTTCCCTATATCATTGTCTTTCGAATTAGGTAAAAAAATATCTTACCATCTATGATAATATACCCAATTTTGGACAAACATGTATTAATGACTCTTACCTAATTAATATTTCCTGATCTTTTTTTTAACATCTGGTGTGGTTCTCAGTAAGTCCAATAAGAGATATCTCATAATTACATCTCTAGTAAACATAGACCATAGTGTATGAAATTGAAACGAGCAGGTCAAAGGTAATCGATATTCTTTGACAAATTAATGTTTGTTGCTCTCAACAGTGCTAATAATTCGCAATTATCCGGAACGAATTTAATAATCGCCTTACAATAAATCGCGCCTCCACCTCACCGAAATCTTAATTTCCCAAATTAATATTTATTGCCAATTTAATTCTCGTGTGTAAATCAAAGATTGTCTTGCAAATAACACTTCATTAATTTTTTTTGCTGTTATTTTGATGTCACGTGTAAGATAAAACGGCTACAGCTTGAATATAGCTTATTACGTACGCATGAGATTTGGTTTGTAAGAAGCAAATTCTTGAAAGGAGTCACTCTTTACTCAAGATACCCACTAATTAAATTAGTCTCATTAATTTGAAATTATACAATATGATTGACAGAATAAAGCATCGAATTTGCCCGGTCTAGATTCTTGAATATACTTCAATTTTTATGATTTTAGATATACATATATGTATATTGTACGTCAGTGAATCTACATACTTCAAATAATGTATACAAATGTAGCTTTCATGTTTCATTACGATATTGAATAAAAGGCAGTAACGGGACTTTTCCCAAAAAAATATAAAATATAATATATTACTTACATTCTTCAATGTATGGATATATTAGAAACTTTATTGTTTATTTTTTTAGCTTTTTAGTAACCTATTTCAGTGGTTCTCAAAGTGTGCTCCACATAGCTCTGGAACTCTGTCAAATGCCTACAAGGACTCCACGGATTGCATACTAGTCGGCAGCTATCGAAAAAATTCAAGTTTTCAAGAGGAATTATGGATAAATAGTACCAAATCCGGAGAATTAGATGGCTTTCCTGTATTAAATGAAGCCAATTTATTACGTATATGATCTGAATTATTAATTAAACTAAATTTAAATCTATGTAAAAAATCTCGGCCTAATAAATTCTGATTCCCTTGCTTACACACTACGTGAACAAGAAAATTATTACATGCAACATACTCATATTTTAAGTTAAGTTTGATAAAACCGAGAGTTTCTATTTTATTGCCATTGTAACTTTTTAACGTTACCGTACTTTTACATAATTCAAAAGCGCCTATAAAGTTTGAATTATAACAATGTTCTGTAATAGCAGATAGACCTGCTCCACTGTCTATTTGCATGGACAACTCTACTTCATTAACAAATATTTTGGCATAAATAGGTCAATTGTTTTCGAACTAAATGTTGCGAATTTGTATCTGATTTAAGACAACTTCTTGATCTTCTTCTATAGAGTTAACAGTATCTTGTTTCTTGCTAACACGACACATTTTAGCTAAATGTCCAATTTTGCCGCAACAATTACTTTTATACGACACATACTTGTACTTTTGGTTACCAGTGTGATAGCTGCCGCAATGTTTACACATCCAACGGTTTTTATGCTCCCCATTAGTACTAATCTTGCTATCAACGATCTTCTTATATGTTTTCTTCCTTACTAGGTTTAGTTCGTATTCATTTTTTAATGCAGATTCTTTATTTAATGCAATTTCTAACAAGGTATTTAAAGTTTTATCTGACTTTTCTTCGCACATTCGATCTCGAATTTTTCCTTTGAACAATCCGCAAATGAACAAAACATGTTGTAAATTATTGCCAAATTCACAATTAATTGACAAGTTGTGGATTCTTGCATACCAGCTATTAATTGATTCGCCATCCATTTGTTTGGCCTCATACAATTCGAAGAGGGCAAATTAAATTCAAAGAATATTTGGATTAGGTTATTGGCTTGAATGTGTTTGAGACTGTATTTTAGGTTAATATTTAAAAATTTAAGTTTTGTACAATTACAAACAGATTTGTTACGTTTTTACTGGTTCAATAAATTATTTTCTAAACTAAATTACGGGTCAACAAAGTTATATATATATATATATATATATATATATATATATATATATTTGTTTGTTTTCATGTAGTGCCTGTATGCTAAGAAATGTGTTTTAAATCATATTTCCAACTAACCCCATCACGGGGCCACTTGAAAATAGAGTCTGTATATATATTTTTTGGAAAAACTGTAGGGTTAATTTTTTTTCTGATACGCCAATGTCTTCCGTAGTACTTACAGTTTGACTGTGCATTTTTTATTTTTGACAAAAGAGTCAGGATTTGCACAAACAGGACTAAAATTCCAAAAATCTTTATCAAGTACCCCCGTTTTACGGTACTAAATTTTGAATAACAACATGAATCTGCACAAATCTGCATAATAATCACAATGACTGTTAACCGATTACGAGTAATAGTAAGATGTGTAAGTTAAGACAAAGTATATGAATAGGGTGGGAATAAGGAAAGTCGAAGATGTTCACATAAAATTGTGTTCAATATTTTTCCACATAAGTTATCATTGTTCTGTAAGTGGTTATAAGTCTGTTGGGCAATAAATAATTATTATTGTTATTAATAAAAATGCTGTTACCTCAAATTAATTACTTTCATGATAACAGCAACTTTAATGTTGTCAAACTTTTCAATAGGAAAGAGTAATTTATAATTTTAAAATTTTGATGTTAAATTACCTTATGCGTTTTCCATTTATTTATTACTTTTTATAATTAGTAAACAGATACACATAATTTTGGCAGATATCTACTCTAGCGAGCAATAAATTTTATTCCGCTCAATGCAAGCAAGGTTAGACTGAACACGACGCGCACTGCGTGACGAGGAAAAAAACTTTCGAAACCTTGCCACCGCCGGCGTGTCGATGTCGGTATCGAAACGAGAGAACGAACAACGTCACCCGCCTCCGATGTACCAGACAGCCTCATCACGTGGAGCCGATATTCGGCGATGGTTTTAAACGTTCCGCACAGCATGCGAGCAGCGGAGTCAGACTTGGACGAGGACGGACCGGCGGGCGGAGAGGCGGGACGAGGGGCGGGATGGGACCGCGACAGGCCGAGGCTGAGTTCTCTCCTCGACCAAGGAGGAACTTGAAACCCTTGAGAAGGTCGCGGTGAGATTGCATAGCTCGATTATATGCACTAGTACCTGTCGCTGTACTCCGCCGATCACAAATAACACAACTCCGTCTGATGTCCATCGTGCACGGCGTATACACGTATTCGTTCGTTACCTGTACGCGCACTGAAATAAAATATGTATATGCACTTACAAATGTACGCGTGTACTGTTACCAATATAAACACAGTTCTTATAAGATCTTGCTAAACGCATGCTAATGATTAGTAACAATAGACCACATACTGCGATATGCTGTACAGGTGTATGTATGTAATACATATTAAATGTAAGCAATAGTATGGTTCTCAATAATATTACGTTGCTTTAGTAGAGGATAATAAACACACCGTATCGGATCATTCCCCCCGTACAATTAGAAAATACTTTATTTGAGAAACAGTCATTTAATTAGTGTATGTTTTCTTTTATAATTATGTTGTTGTTAATATAGTGGTGGACAGTATGGGTTGTACCGGTTACAGTTCGAGGTTTGAATTTACTGGGAAATACAGCCAGCGAAATCAAAACACAGCTTTATTGTTTTGCTCGAGCTTTTGATTTTTATTTGAAACCATTATCAAGAGTAACAAACTAAAAGGACATTTAATTTTAAGAAACGGTAATGAATACTGAATAGTTATACTTACATATTGTGTATAAAATTATATCGGACATCGTTATTATAGACTATAGATTGTCTCAACCTCCAAATGCAGTAGACAGCTTATGGGAATTCGATACATGGTTGCCAAATCGTCGAATCAGCTGTACATTATTATTTCCGGTTCCATTATTTGGGATTATGACAGTTAAAATGCACATGTCAAAGTATATGATATTAGATACGAAAAGGGAGCTATAAAACGTAGTTTCTGGTCCACGCAGCATATGCGCAGTTTGAAGCACTTATGATTGTTATCTCGCACATTTTTTCGAAGGGAGTTTGTGGAAAACAGTAAAATATGGAAACCATATAACTTTTTTAATTAAGAATCAGCAAAAAAGCCCATAATTTTATTTATTATTATTCAACATTAACGTAATTTACATTTCGAACATTTATTTAGTAATTGGGGTATTATAGAATTTATTGAAATTTAAATAATTTTTAAAAAAATAATAGTTTCCACTTTTGTAACAAAAATTTCTGAAATCATACAAATACCCATATAATACAATAATATTTAAGAAAGGAATAACAATTACACACACATATGCCTCATGTCAATTTTTTAGTCAGTGGATGAATCAGTTTGACCTTCAGATGATGACGAATCTGTTACATGAACAATAAAGTCTTTAATGTCATCTTGCAAATTATCCACTATCCACGTTTCCTGTTTCATCTAGTTTTGCCAATGGTCAACGGTTACAGTGCTATATGTTCTTCGAATTAATTCCTCCATTTTACCTTAAATCTGGTAGTATTCCTTTTTGTACAGTTTTTAGCTTGTGCCCATACCATTTCAATGGGATTTACCTCGCAGTGGTAAGGTGGTAATCGAAGAACTTCATGATCTTTTTCTTTTGCAGGTTCGTCAATGTTGCTTTCATTACGGTTTAAGTTGTGACACTCAAAACAGCAAGTCCCCATTTTATCATATCGTTAATGGTTGGTATTTTTTCTAATTTTCTACAGTGTTAGGAAGCATTATCAAGAACAATTACTGACTTCTGCGGTATATTTGGAAGTAATTTCGTGGATATATGTATGTATATTACAGTTCGACCTGAAATAATATATGCTGTTCCTTTTTTCGTTTTTTTTTGACTTGATAATGAACCAGTTCGTTGCTCATGTTTTATATTATATATTGCACGCTCTGAGCAATCCAAAGCTTTACTTGCTTCTTGAACGGCAGCACTCACATGCATAGATTTATTAAAATAATTTAAAACATTTGCAATCATGCACTTCTCCTTCCCTCTAAATTTTGCTCCCTTACGCCGTTTTCCCCTACAGGCTCCAGCAGTGAAAACTGTAATTAAATGTATAGTGTACAAAATTAATAAAAATCAAGAAAAATGTCCATATTACCTTGTGCACGCTCGAAAAGGATGAAAGCGTTCTGAAAAGAACGAGTTGTACAACTATATATAAACAAATTAACGTGGAATTTAATTAAAAATATTTTAAAACTACGACGATGACGATTGACAGTAGTTGACGCTAATAAACAGGTAATTAGACGCCAACATATGTAAATAAGTTGCAATATAGCAATGAGAGCAACTAAGAGTAGTAAGAGATAAAACTTGCTATTATATCCCGTGCTGCATTTTGAGGTTGAGACGATCTTTGGTATGGTAAAATCCTCAAAACAGAAGTTATGACCAGTATTTGTATAATGTTTTGCAAGAGCAGTATAATTACTAAAGAGGGTGCAATCCCTTTTGTCTCGGGTTGATCGACCACGCAACAATTGTTTGGTAGTTCCCGCATATACGTTGGGCAATTACATTATATCTACCTTGTCTTTCACGCTGCTAAAGCAAGAGGAAGTCGCCAAAGGATTATAAAAGGCTAGTTTAACAGCCGGTTGATCCGAGAATAAATGTTGTTAATCTGCATAGGAAATGATGTGGTAACTGACACCCTGACATTTCTTTCTTTTATTTTACTCATTATTTTGAAATTGCTACAACTGCCGCAATAGTGTCGACCTTCCATTGTGCTACGTCTAACATTATTTGCCTTTGTAGATTCTACGGAAGATGGCAAATTAGTTGGCGAAATATGTATGTTCTTCACTCGTTACGGTGGCAAGAGTATTTTTAGTTTAGTTGAAACTGTTGACATGAGAATTTGCTGTTGCAACAACATAATTGAAAATGTCAATTTTGTATTGTGAGTAGTGGCAATTCTGTGAGGTATAAATTTTTAACAACCAATTTGGCATCCACAAGCAAGTGCAAATAGGAATGGAAACATTTTCTGATAGCTTTGCTGTATTAATAAGAGTTAAGTATAATTTATTGACAAACTACAATAAACAGGTACAATATTGTTAAGTAAAAGTAAAAACAGGCCCCAGAATCGAAACCTGAAGACCACCAACAATATCCAATATCAAGTCAAGTTGGGCCGGGTTTAAAATATATGTGAACGACATTTTAGTAGTCCTAGTTTTCATGATTATAAAACATGAAAACGGACAGTTTCGTATGGTCATGTACATATAACATTTACTTACGATATTAATAAAATTTACTTAAGTGTAAGGCATTTAATTGAATAACTGTAATAACATTTGAATTTCAATATATTGAAAGTAGTTTTTCCTATAATGACAGCTCATAAAGTTTATAAACAAATTATCTACATGTCTTGTTAAATGATCATGCCATAGAGAAAAGGATATATTCTAGGAAGCAATAATATTTTACCAGTCGGGGCATTGATGAATTGCTCCAAGAACGTAAAATCTTTAAAATAAGTGTAAAATAGAGTGGAACGTCATAATCTATAATATATTATCGTGCAGATATATATCAGCGTCGCTAGTAGATATAAGTAATGACGGTCACATATTTCTTCTCTCAATTAAGTGTAGTGCTTTTGTTGTAGTCCGACAGTGGCTAGATTGAGATTTAGTGACATCTAACTTCTAACAAACGTGCATTGAGGTAACCACCCTTGATAAAATACTGGCCTTTGTTATTTTGGCTTTTTATCGTAAAGGAACAGTATTTTCGGTGCATTTAATGCATTTTAATAGCTGCTAATTTCACACAAGACTAATGACACATTGCTACTGTTATAATTAACCCCGCACTCGGCTCTTGAAAACAGCAGAAACCAAGGATGTTGGAACAAATAGATAGTCTCTAAAGTCGTGTTTGTTTTATTTCTTAAGTGACAACACTTCAATTGATTATGGAAAAAATAAAACTAAATTGGGAAATATTTGTAAAATGATTGCCTTATAAAAGATTTCCAATTCTGAGTAAACGAATATTTTGCAGGATGAAATAAAGCAGTCCATTTAATTCGAAAAACCGTTTAAAAATGTGATGAAAACCACACACAATTTGGGTATTGATACAAGGTATTTAAGCAAAGTTGTATGTGTTTATGTAATTTTATATTGTAGTAACTTGCAAATTTAATGTTATATACAAATTAATTAAAATTTTAACTTCGCTTATTTAAATTATATAGTGAATGTATCCAAATGAATGCATAGAACCCATGCCTAACAGATTTTAATTTTCGTTGTTGCTACCTATTTGATATAGTTGATATAATTTTGTTAGACAATACATAGTATTTACATAAAATGCACTTGAGGTCTTACATGGATCAATTAATAACTAAAATAAAATTGGGAACGTTTACATATTTTCAAAAGAAAGAGTAAAAGCTTTAAATTAATAATACTAGAAAAGGTATTAAGCAATTATTTGTCCCCATTTGATAATAAATGTATTTGTTTAGGCGAGATGGACCTAAATCGCTGTCCTCATTACGAAGATCTACAACATCGGCTAAGTTTGAATCTTTTTAAATCTCTAATACACTTGATAACTCCAGCTATGCAATTCGCACTGATGAAAATGTCATGACCTAATGAACTTTAAAACTGAACTGATTGGATGATGAACTTCAAACCTATACGTGAGCTAATAAATAACCTTTAGTCAACTCCCTCAAGTGCATATTCACTGGTAAGTCTTTCATGAAAGCTGCCAACACAAAAAATATGAAAGTTGGAGTAAATGAACCCTGTCTCCTTTTTACACGGTTAATTGGGTGTACCTAGAGATTTTTCATTGATACGTTATATTCTTCTAAAGTTCATAATTAGATAAAATACTGATAAAAATACTCTTAACATTTACTTTCGATTGATATTATACTGAACAAGTGTATGGATGATACAGAATGTAGAAATCATGTGAAAAAAGAGGACAGTTGAAAATAACAAAGACAAAATGTCAAAATACAATTTTCTTCATAATTGCTCTCATTATTGTTGATTCTGATGTTACCTAGAATAAAGTGTATGTTGGCTTCAGACATCGCATGAAGTTAATTAAAATTGTGAGGTAAATTAGAGGATTTTTTTAAAGAGCTAATAAACTAAATAAAATCAATCCGACGTCCAACGATAAAATGATGTAATTAATGCAGAAGGAAAAGATGCATACAGTTTAAATCTCCTTGCATTTAGACCAAGTATTTTAATAATTAGATGGAAAAGTCATAGAACAAGTAGTAACATTCAAATATTTAGGAGTAAATATACATACGGGCGGAAAAGAAGAAACAGCAAAAAGAAAACAGTAGAATTGAAAGTGCGATAAAATTATATTATGCAATGAACAACGCCTTCATAAGAAAGAGAGAAATTTCAAACAAGAGAATAATAACACGGAAATAGGGGAGTGCTTGAGGGAGAGAGAGGAATGTCCTGGAATGATGCAGTAAGGAAAGCAACAAACAAGAAAGAACAGACAAAGGTAATTTAAAATAAGAAATAGGAAATAAGGAAGTGATAGATAAATATGTTTTTTACCTTTACACCCTTAGGGTATTAAGGCTATCGATTACATATATATTTTAATAATTACGGAGAAAATTACACATATTTGGTTTGTTTCAGACACGTTTTACTTTCTTTATAACCCCTAGAGTAATCAGCAATATGTCAAGCATATAATGCTAGTTATTTATTCGTATGCACTAAATTCTCTGGTTGTGTCGTCTAAATATTCATACTTCACTGCCACTGGAAGTCATCAGTTGTTTGGATAAGTAGTGTTATTCCACTAGTAATCCGGTGAAGAGCATCCCTTGCAAAGTTTTACTTTAACCAGAAATACTAAGGCTTTCTTCCTTTAACACTTTTTTCTTTTGTAGTTTCGACTACAGGGTAGCAACCTAGTTGCCGAAATAAAGTATCCAGAGTAATTCTCTGACTAAGGTGACTATGATATTTTTTGATTTACATTTACAGGGTAAATATACAGTGAGCACGTAACGGTTGGAATAAATTCATTTAAAATTCAGGTGATTTATCTCCAAGAAACACTAGGACCCGCCGATTTTTGATTTTAGTTGTCGTTTTTCTGATGATTATTTCATGTATACAGGATGACCCAAAAACATGTTATTCTTTTTAATGGAAATATTATTTTATATTTCATTTTTAAATTCTGCTTGTAATTCTGAAGATATTTTATGTATCATGCCCTATAACTGAATTCAACTGTTTTCGAGAAAAATGCACTGTAACTTGAAACATCAACATATTATTTATTAAGAAAAGTAGGAAAATGCAATAAAAAATAAAATTTGTTTTATTAAATGTTAAAATGGCCTCGATCAACTTCCTGGCAGTATCCGAGACGATATTGAAATTCCTGGAGAACGTTATTAACTACGTTAGGTTCTGTCAATCTCATTTCGTCTCTTATCCTACTCTTTATGTCTTCGATGTTGTTTGGTCGGTTAACGTAGAGCTTACAGTTAAGATAACCCCACGGAAAATAATCTAAAGGGGTCAAATCTGGAGCTCTGGCCGGCCAATCAATTGGACCCCGTCGACCAATCCATCGTTCAAGGAAACCCGTGTTGAGATAGTCACTCACAGGACGAGTGTAATTGGGCGGAGCTCCATGTTGCTGATACCATAAGAAATCGTTTGGTGTGTCAGGATCATCTGGATCGGGGTATAAAGTGTCAAGACGTCATCTTCTAATAATTCTAAATATCTGTCGCCGTTTAAATTGGCAACAAAGAAAAAGGCCCCCAAAATCTTTTTTTGCAACAATGCCTGGCCAAACATTAACATTTTAAGGATATTGGTTATGACATTACATTATCCAGCGGGGATTTTCAGTATTCCTATACGGACAGTTTTGCTTATAGACACCTCCATTGAGACAAAACGTTGCCTCCTCCGAAAATACAATTTGTTTTGAAAACTGTGGAACTTTATTGCACAAATTCGTGAGTATCTTGCAAAATTCAAGTTGTCTGTCGTGGTCATCTTCATTTAGTTCACGAACCAACTGGACTTTGTAAGGATGCCATCTATTTTCCTTTAAATATTTTAGGACAGATGTCTGGGAGATCTGATTTTCCAAAGCAATACTGCGGCTAGGCTTATGATGGTTTTCTTGAACAGCCAGTAATGCAATTAGCTGTATATCTTCCGACACCGAAAACCGACCTGTCGTAGAGTTATCCCTGACGTGGCCTACATCACGATAAGAGACGAAATGAGAGTGATAGAACCTAACGTTGTTAATATCGTTTTGCAGGAATTTCAATATCGTCTCGGATACTGCCAGGAAGTTGGTGGAGGTCATTTGCAACATTTGATCAAATAATTTTTGTTTTCTTATTGGAACCTGAATTTTAAATGAATTTATTCCAACCTTTACGTGCTCACTGTATGCAAGACACGTGCTAGATATATTACATTATAATGCCTATTACATGTATAGAGATAAAATATTGTAATAAAGGTACAAGTAGTTGACATACCTAACAGCAAAAGCCACGTAAAAGAACGTAAACGTAAAGGTACTCGTAGGGAAGGACAAAATCCCATAACAATATTAATGGAAAATGCCAACAAAATTAAAACTCGTAATATTTAGCATACGATTCATGGGAGTGTTTCTCAAAACAATGATTCCAACAGTAGGTATAGGAAAGTAATGCAAAATTGTGGAGATGAGCGGGGACATGGAAATTCACAAAGGATAAATGGTGGGAGGAATCAATTAATCCATGATTGAGCTTATGAACGAACCTTGTAGAATGAACTTCACGAAGTTCAGTTACAGGGCACAGAGTGTGCCTTTGTAGACGCGTATTACAATAAATAGCTCTCGCAAGGTAAGTTTCATTTATCTTAAAGGACAGAAATGTCAAAAACTTCCATTGTGCACGTTCAATGGAAAGTACTCCAAAAATAACTCCAAAAATAACGTCTTGCGTCTGCCAGTAGTGTAACCGATCGCTTCACGTTCAATTATGACATTGCTTATAGAACGTGCAGTATTCGGTTACACTCATGTCAGCGGCACGACATTATGGTTGGAGCTGATAGTACATGACCAGACAGTAAGATAACCAAACAAGCGATGGTATATTAGAATGAGCTAATGACAAGTGCAAAGAGTAATAAAATACCTTTAAAGTCTTGCAGGCAGTAAAATATTTAGTTGAACGTTTCACAAAGCCTAAATTCCACTTCAATCGCGAACGGAGCTCCTTAATGTCAGGTACAAAGATGGGGCAAGAATAAGCAATGTAATTATCTATCGCCTTTCTTGTAAATGGAAAATAACTCCAGCTCGCTTCCATGTCTCAGTAAAAGTTGATGCTTTAACGTAAAGGTTAATTATATAAGTTAAGAGTTTGGTTAACGCAAATCTTGTGTCATAAACTAATGGACTTGGAATTAAATCATCACCCGCAGGAAGTGTACATGAAAATTTAGACAATATTTTAATGATGTCATCTTCCGAAACTTCCGGTATAAAGGTAATCTGTCCACGAACTCAACAGACTGTACAGTAATAGAACTATGTGCCTGTTTACTAGAGAACAAAGTCGCAAAGGCAGTTGACTATATCACCAGAAGATTCAATTAAGTTGTCATTGTAATACAGTTTAAGGAATTCCCTCTCTTGGAATTTATGAAAGTAATTCCTCGCAATGATGCATATTATGAGCTTATAGTTCGCAGTCATTTGAATGCATTTTCATAATTTCCTGTATATTATTCGCCATGGTGATGAATATTTCTTCCACTGGATTGATATCCCAACTAGCACAATAGGTATCTGGGAACGTAATTACGACTATTAAAATGACTTTGAAGTATATCGCGACATAA
>JARFOC010053516.1:0-11523 GCA_031763485.1 Osmoderma eremita | reverse complement strand
CTTAATATGGTATTATGTTAGTCATAAATCTATTTATTATATTTAGTTGCGGATACAATTTTTGTGTTTTCGTATTCTAACGACTCTCTACCCCGGTAAAATATTTTAGAATGGCCCCACGTTGGGCGCCAATTGTAAGGACATAATAGTGTTAATTTTATTGTGCCCTTAATGTGGTATGTACTGTTGGGCAATAAACATTAGATTATTATTATTAACATTAAGGCAGAATTCCTTGTGACTTCAACAATAAGGAAATTAGCGACGACGAAACCTTAAAATTGTAAAAACACGTAGTATATTCTTTATTTCCGCAACAATTGTTTCTTCGGAAGATCTCCAATGATAAAATCCGCAGATCAGTCACGAAGCTTTTCCGAACACTTCAAACAATTCCCAAACAAACCGATACCAAACAACGCGGCACCAAAAACTAATTAAAATTTTCGACCTCCTTAATTACAATCAGACCTGTTATCCAGACCGAACAACGCTGGCGTTTGATTACCGCAGCGAAAACGGCGTCTCCGCCAGCATCATTCCAGATCCGCTTCCGTATTACACGATCGCAATCGCCTCTTCCATTCAGCGCACCTCCACCAGCCTCTTTCACTCTACACGCTTCTTCCCGGTCCGTAGACGATGAAAAGCGGGAGCAATCGATAGAGGTCGCCCTTAACCGCGCCGGGGTTCTTCGTTAATAAAACGCTGACGTAGGGAAATTAGTAAATTGAGATCGGCTCGACTAGGAATCGAATGCCATTAACGACACCGGGGCACTGTTACTGTGCAGTGGAGGGAAGTGCGTCGCGAGTAATTCTCAGGTAATCAACGTTTGAATTCTGTTTGAACCTCTCTTTCCACCGAGTCGGCTGTTCTTTTAGAAAATTCCAATATCGATCGGAAATTCCTCGAGTTGTCTTTCAGCTTTTGCTTTCTCTTGAACGGTTGACGGTTGAAACTCGTCGGGGAAGTTTAATTTCCGATGTTTCCTTTTCATTACTCCACCGCCGAAGAACTTCGTCTGTTGCTATTTTCGCCAGAGTATTTGCTTTGGTATTAAAGAGTCTTTGAACGCTACTACTTCTTATTGAATTAACTATCTTGTTTCTCATATATTTACTTAAGCTAGTCGGATACAAAAATAAAACTCTTCTTGAGATATTTCTACGTATTGATTGAGGTATACAAGAAATATTTTCTTTTTAAAATCCCAGGATATTACAGTTTGTTCGAGGCCGTACAGTAAGTATTCCATTTGATATAAAACACGCTGCATCAGCGATCATCTGAAGCACATAATTTCAGATAATCAACATGGCTTCAGGTAAGGTAAATCGATCACTACGACTACATTAGTTATGTATGCTGTTGTTACTTAAGAAAAAGAAAAAAAGAAAAGTGTTAGTCGGTGTTTTCTGCGATTTGAGTAAAGCAATTGACAGTGTTCAGCATGATCTTTTGTTGGATAAATTAGAATTGCTTGGAGTGCAAGGTGTTGCACTAGAATGGTTCACCTCCTACTCGTCTAACAGAAGGCAGCTTGTTAAAATTTCTGCCACATAACAAAACAGGAAGCAGGTACATTACTCCGATGCTCCCAATATTACCAGAGGGGTACCGCAAGGGGGAGCGCTATCACCTTCATTATTTTCGTTATTTATAAATGATATAAATACTTTAATTGAAGGATATTTTTTGACAATTGACGCTGATGACACTACCATTTTTGTAAGTAATGGTAAATATAAGATTGAGAATTCAACGAGTAACGTATGGGAGTCGTCTCAATGACTGGTTCGTTGGGATTAAACTTTAAAACAAACTATGTGTTTTCAGCAATATGGTATCAATAATAATAATATTATTATTATAAATACCACAGTCGTTAATGCAGGAGCTTCTATTAACAATTGGGGATAGAAATATTCCCTGGGAAGACCCGAATCAGGTCTCAACCTTTGCTACCAATTTTTCTTAGGATTACAAACCAATTTCGCTGACCTATTTTGCTTCCTTAAAAAGCAAGTGTAGATCTATACTGCATCCCATTCTGACGTTCACATTGATAACATAAACAATTTTACCAATGCGTTCCTTATAATAAAAAATCGCCACCCAATTCAGATTAATAACGTAAACAATTTTTATATTTCTTAGAATTAAAGGGCCTGAAGTTGTAACATGAATTTAATAGAAGCCTTGGTGTTTTGCAACAGTCTAGGGCGAATGGTGTTTCGCATTTAAGTTGTAAAGTTGTTCACCGTGAAAATAGAAATTAAAAACGTGTCACCTTCAATTAAAAAATCATCCGTCTGCCAGAGACACTGGTTTTGAGGTTGCGGATGGCATGACTTTACACTAGATGGCGGGCCGCACAAGATTAGCTGCTAGGATACCGCGTGTAATAAATGTTCAATTAATATAAAAACATTCGTGTCATGTGAAATATGCAAGAAAAAATACCACAGTCACTGCATAATCAAAATACATGGTATGTATGTAAGACGAAGGACGCAGTAATTGAAGAATTAAAGGCCAGAATAGTTGATATAAATGAAAAGACATTCGAAGAATCTGTGTCTGAAAACATATCAACATTAAATGACTCAACCACTCTAAGTCAATTGTGCAATTTAAGGGAGGAAAAGGAAAATGAGCAGTGCGAAGAAAATGTCAAGAAGGAAGTTGAAGATTGAGACCGGAAATAAAAGAACTAAAAGAAACATTTACTAAGGAAATGGCCCGGGTGATAGAGATTTTAGAAATTCGAATAACACAGAAAATACCACATATGAACGCACGCAGGCAGAGACATCTTCAAACGCGAAAATAACGATGTCAAAATATAGGAAATTATAGAAAACACAAACCGAAACACAGAGCGAGTAAAGAAAACTAGCAAAACGACCGTATCTGCAAAAACTGCTATTGGGCAAGACAAGGAAGATGCCATTACAGAAATGATACCATTAAAGGACAAAATGGATTCGGGAAAACCACAAAACGGAGAACAGAACCAAACTACACCTACAAAGATCGTGGGAAACAGCTTGGAAGCGTTCGTCAAAACAAAATGGAAAATGGATATATGCAGATCGCTATAAAATGGAATAGAGAGATGTTGAGTTTCTAAAATTTTTACAGAAGAAATTCGAAGTGAATGAAATTGTTATCGAAACAATGGCAAAAGAGGATTTCTATGGTAGAGAAAATTATGTTGCTTTCAAATTAGGATTCTCCGACTCCATGGATAATAATAAACTCTTTGAACCGACAAACTTTGAACTGGCCGAACAATATAAACATTCTGTTTTTTCGACGGTAATATAGAAAAACAAACTATAGTAGGGAAAGACAAAACAAAAACACACGTTACACAAAAACCTTTAGTAGATAACACTCAGAAAGACATTAAATTTAGGAAAAAGAGATTAAAGTTAGGGATTCTAACATACGAGGTTTGATAAGCAAAATCGACGCCTTGCAGGCGGAGTTAGTAGGGAATGACATAGAGATAGCGTGTCTTACCGAACATTTTCTAACTTAAGACAACTTAAAATGTGTCAATGCAATCAACTATAAAATTGCAAGCCGTTTTTGCAGAACTGGTGCTGCGTGCGGTGGCACGCTAATCCTAACAAAAATAAATGAGGAGGTCATTGAACGAGATGACTTAATAGTATTAGCCCATGAGAGACAGTTTGAAATTGCTTCTATCGAGCTAACTAACAGTAAATCGATAATTGTATCGACATACAGGCCCTCCTCAGGCAACATCGATCTTTTTATGGATAGGCTTAGTAATCTGATGTTCATACTGGGGAGAGAAACAACACATTAACAGTTGGGGATACAAAAAAAAACATAAAAGCGTTAGGCATTATAAGTAGAGGAAGGGGAGCTATGGGGGTTTTTGCGCAATTTTCAATGTATGTATTTTCATATGGGGCAAAAAAATTGACACTTGGTATTGGCATTAACTGATATCATCGTTTGCCATATGCCATAAAACAACACTCATTGTATACATTTAAAAGATCCCTGAGGAGCTTCTTCTGCAGAGACCTTAGTATCCAATGGAGAATTTTTGTACGTTGTTTTCTACGTAAAATATTTTGATCCGGTGTTTTATGAAATCGTTATTATAGCCACAACATTTTAGGTATACGAGTTCTAACAACTATATATTGGAACAAGCAGTTGTTTCGGATAATAAGCCGGTTTACTAACATATATTGACCCAAGACGATGTTAATTTCGAGAAGGCAATCATTAAACGTGTTTGATGTTATTTTTGAAAAAACTAAAGGCATAATTACTTTTTCATTTCTTTTTATTTGGTGATTTGGTGTCCAAATATACTGACAACTAAATGTTGGAGGAAGTATTACCGCACTTTGTATTATTTATCCGTGTAACCTCCGTGGGACCAAGTAGGCGTCGAATTAAAAGCAAGTCATGTTTTGTTAGCTTATTGTTGTTGACACAGTATCAGTAGCTAGTTTTCTTACGGCAGTTTCAGCGCAATCTTTATAATTATAATTACGAAATTGGAACATAGCATGCCTCTAAACAAAGAAGTATGCCAAATAATCATTCAACAATAGCATAAAAGCTGAATTGACATAACGGCAAGACAATACGTGATATTGCAAAAACAACAATTTTTAATATAATAAAAAAATACACATTCGTGGTAAAAGTTCAGGGACATCCAAGAAAGAAAGAAATTTAAAATGTTTGATGAAAATGTGCAAGTGAGCAAGAAGAAATACGTTACAAGAGATTGCATTTCTGAAGAGTGTCGCCGAAAGTACATCGACAAGTGTGGTTTGCGTTTTTATAAGGTGTTATTGATACTTCCTTGGTATGCAATATTTTACTCATCTATAAATGTGTTTTTTGTCTTGCTAATAGGCAGAAGAAAAACGTTACTATCTGGATTTGAAAAGAAATATCGCTATACCTGGGCAAAGTCTAAGCTCTAGTGGACTGAATATGACTGGAGTAAAATCAATTTTAGTGGTGAATCAGAATTTGATGTAGGAGACTGCCGTAAATGTATGATTCGGGATAAGATGGAAGAATTTAATGGCAGCCTTAAAAGAACAGGATTGCTTTAAAATATCAGGAGATTCTTCAAAGCTCGTTATGGCGAAGCGTTAAGAAATTATACCCAAATGGAAACTCTGTATTTCAGCTGGACGGTGCATCACTGCGGACTGAAAAATCCACTAAAAAGTGGTTTGGAGATAATATCAATGTTTTGTCACATCCATCTAGCACCCTCGATCTTAACTCCATAGAATCTCTGTGGCATTAAAAGAAACAACGTTAAAGAAAAAATCCTCAGCGAAATATTTATCAGTGGCGTATCAAACTGCAAGAAATTTAGAATAGTTTTGCACCTGAACTTTGGAAAGGTTTGGTTAATACTATGCCCGCTAGGGTTCAGGCAGTTGTTAAGACTAAAGGCGACGTTGCGGCTTGTAGCTTGTTCTCAATTAGTGTAGATATTGCTTGTTCCAACATTTACTTGTCATTATAATTATACAAAATTAATATAAGAAAAAATTATGATGAAAATTTCATGCTGCTACTATCTGGAAATGCTTTAAAACATTGCACAAAATGGCATTACATTAGCCGAAGAAACTCTTAAAAAAATTGGTTGAAATATTTAATCGAATATACGTATTACTATTAATTTAACTCCGTGTTCCAACAAATAGTTAATTAGTTAGTTAGTTAGGGCTCGTAGTAATCGCTGCCTAGTTTGTGATAATCCCAAACTGTAAATCTGCGCCGCTTGTTAAATTTAATAAGTGAATAAAAAAAATTATTCATAGAATACGTTTTTTTGCTTCTTCTTGCCATTTTGCCCCTACTGCACAGCTTTCCGTTAGGATATGTTAACGTTTATGTAGCCTGTGATTTTCAATGGTTGAAATTTAGGTTAAATTAAGATTATTATGTCGACAACTTTGATTTTCATATTTGAATTTATCAAAATAGAAGTAGAACATTAAATTCCATACCAATAGGAATCATTAAAATCTTACAAGTGCCATCGAATTCCTTTTCATCATTTCCCTTAATTCGAAACCCGATACACAAACAGCGAACAGCCGAACGTAGTATAAACACCGATCCCTGTAGTCTTTACTCGTCTGTAAATTTACTCGCGGAACGCCAGAAATAACACCCCGAGAGCGTAAAACCGACAAATTAAACGAACCCCAGGGTCCGATAGAAGCGGCAGAATCGCTTTGCGTCGACGCTACATCGCCTCACTTCACAATTAAAGCGTCTTTTCCCGTCCACCTCCCGACGAAACCACGAAAAAGAAAAAAACTTTCGTTCTTTAGGCGGTGGTCTGCGGTGGTAAACTAATCGAGTCCTTTGGTGAACCGTTTCCCGGCGCGTCGGCGGTTTATTTGAAAAGCCACTTTGGTAGGTAGAGAAAAGAGGAAGGTTAGAATCGAACGAGTTGGTATCTGTTTGTTTGAGTTTTGATGGTTCGGCATTCCTTTGCGTTTTGACCGCGTCAAATCGATGATTGGGGATTCTTTATAACTGGGATTTTTACGTTGGAATTACTATAATTCCAAGGACTATTCAATAAAAGAAAGAGGCAAAATTTCTGTAGTAAAGTGCCTCGCTGAAACATTTATAATACAAAAGAAAATAGTTTTAATTGAGTATTCGTGGCACTTACTCAACTAGTTGAGTGCTAATATTACCAAAAAATATTAAAAATGATAATGAAAAGCTTGCGGGTTTATAATCAAACTGGGACGAAGCGTTAAATTTGATCAAGAATGGAAAAACTCAATGTATGTTAAAAAATCTTAGGAACCAACCAAGTTAAAACTCATACTTCTACTAGAAGATTTTAAGTAGATGAAGACTTTTGACTGAAGACGAAAAGAATGACTTAGAAAATAATATTAATAGATTTATATATTTCAACTGGAGAAAGAGAGAGCGGCAGAACATAGACTCTACTTATATTGCCTACCTAGCAATACGACCCATAAGCTTAAACCCTTGGATAAACGTTTTTAGAGTATATGAGGTGTGTAAATTAAGTAATGAGACTGACAACGTAGCGTTTCATATGGCAACACGGGAAGCACGGGACATTGAGGGGCGACAAGTGGACATTGTAATATGCGTTCAGTGCAAGTTTGAACTCAATCAAGTCATTTGGTTGTCCGTTGTCGTTTTTTTCCGTCAACCCGGTTTTCGTAGTGCGTTCTACAAATGAAAGACATTAATTTCAAGCAGCGGTGTGCTATCAGGTTTTGCATCAGACTTCTGTAAAGTGCAACAGAAACTTTTGCAAAACTTCAGCAGGCCTACGGAAACAGTGTTTTGTCAATAGCCCAGGTTTTTCGGTGGTTTAAGGCATTTCCAGAAGGAAGATAGTCGATGGGAGATGAGCCATGCAGCGGAAGGCCTTCAACTGCAAGAACCGATGGAATTGTCGACAAAATCCGCGATCTTATGCGTTCAGATTGTCGGTTGACGGTCAGAATCATCGGGGAATAGCTGAATTTGTTTCAAACTACGGTTCATCAAGTTTTGACCAATGAATTGGGAATGAGAAAGACCTCCACGAAAATGGCCCCAAAAAACCTTTCGCAGGAACAAAAGGACATCAGGAGAGAAAGGTGCCTTGACTTTTTGGAATCGATTGAAAATAATGAAATTTTTTTGGAACAACTCATTACTGGTGATGAGAGTTGGGTTTTCGAGTATGACCCGGAAACAAAACGCGAGAGCATGGAATGGCACACTTCAGGCTCTCCAAAGCCCAAAAAAGCAAGAATGCGAAAATCAAAGATCAAGAGCATGCTGATTTGTTTCTTTGATAGCCAGGAAATCGGTCACAAAGAGTTCGTGCTTCAAGATCAGACAGTTAATCAACATTTTTACCGAGGGCTTCTCGAAAGACTCTGAACAAGAGTGATTGCAATTTTGTTTTTCGTTTAGTGTCTGCCCATTGTTTTTGTTTGACCTTATAGATTTTGTCGGTGTTTCTGACTTCATCATTTCGGGTAATAATTGTCGGTAATGTGTTTCTTACGTCTCTGTTTAATATTATTTAAAATGGTGATTGACCTGTGGTAGAGTATGCTGTCGATCTATAATTACGCAGGAAATAATCTAATTCTTGTTTCAGATTTTTATTTTCTATGTGCGCGCAATGTAAGGCTTTCTTTATCGTTCGACTAATCCATTAGCGTCTAGACAATGGTGACAGTTGTGAACTCTTTGGCATTGAACGGAGGTACGTTGTCACTTACCAGTGTAGTTCGTAATCCAAACATGGTAATGTATGTTTTCATGGTGACCGTTTCACAGTCGAGTGAAGAAATTACTTCCACAATTGAGTATCTGCTATATTAGTCAACAGGAATCAGTAGGTACAGGTCGATGAGGTACTGTAGAAATGAATTGGGCGAATTAGAGGGCAACATTACCAAGAAAACAGTGATATGGGCAAACCATTTTGAAAATTTATTGGAAGAAACAGACAACACATTAAGTAGCCAGAATTTAATCCTGGAACCAACAGAGCAGGAGATAAAGGACTTAATTGCAAATCAAAAAAAATTACAAAAGTTCCGGGGAAAATGGTATTCCAAGTTTTTGAAGAAGGGTGGGGTGTATCTACTGGAATGTTTAACAGAAATGGTGAAGAGAGTGTGGAGAGAGGAAGAAATGCCAAGCAGGTGAAAAGGGGCGGTGATTTGCCCGATATATAAGAAAGGAGAGAGTACTTTATGTAGCAATTATATAGGAATTTCTCTTTTAGATGTAGTATATAACATTTTCGCAAAAGCTATTAGAAGCCGACTAGAAGAATATATAGACGATATGGTTGGAGAATATTAGGTTGGTTTCCGGAGGGGGCGTTCGACTACGGAGCAGGTATTTACGATGAAGCAAATACAAAGTAACAGCCACGAGAAGAATGTACCTTTACACTTCCTATTTATCGATTTCAAAATTGATCAAGAGCGATTGGATCCTGCATCATAACAATGCGCCTTGTCAAACAGCAATTTCCATAAACGGTTTCTTGCCCAGTAAAAATATTTCTGTGGCCCTCAGCCTCCTTATTCATCTGACTAGAGTCCTTGTGACTTTTTCTCTTCCCAAGATTAAAAATTCATCTGAAGGGACATCACTTTGGGACACTCGAAAACATTCAAACGGCTGCAACCGACCAGCTAAAGGCGATTCCAATATCCGAGATCCAGCACTGCTATGAGGAATGGAAGAACCGTCTCCAACGATGCGTGTCTTCCCAAGGGAGTTATTTTGAGGAAGACAATGTTCAATTGTAATTATATTCAAATAAAAATATTTAAAAACATCAGTCTCATTAATTAATTTACACACCTCGTATCTTGTGTTAATAGCCCTTTATTTTTATTGCTAATACAATTCAGCTCAACTGCTTTTCCTTCCGTTACTTTCTAGAACCAAACAGAATAATTTCTGGTTGGCAATAAACTTTTTCCTTAATTCTTTGTCCAAATCTCCTCGATATTTTGATCTAATCCACTTTAGTAGATTGCTGTTTTGCTCTTGTGGTTTGCAGTTTATTAAGAACAGAATTCGTATAGTAAGCTATTCGATTCTATTACTATATACTAAAAGGCTAACCATAAACGGATCGTCGAAATGGGCGCTTTTAATACGAAATTCTTTGTGTATATCTGTTTTGTGATGTGTCAAATTTTCCTTTTGGGAGATGGAGGTTATGTTAATGTCAAGGTCTTACACACTGCAGATGTGATTTAAATTTATTAATTTAGTTAGATGTTACATCAGATTTATGTAACTAGGAAACTTTTGGCAAATAATATGACAAGGAAAATTTAATAAATGAATTTTGACATGTACAGGATTTTCTGGTAACGTTACACATAGGTATTTCCTACAGGTAACGTTAACCGACATAGTAGGCAACCAGTTATACGTTAGCGCGTCGTCAGTGTAAGAAAGAACAAATTATTTATGAATAAGCCTATATATTGTGGCGCTAATAAATGGTGATGCTATATTTTATATGTATTTAAAAAAATGCTTGTATGAGCTTACATGTAGGGTGTCAATAAAATTGTAATGACATTCCTGATACTTTAATTTATAATAGCCATATATTTCTCAATGCTGACTCAAATGGCGAAATTATTCTGATTACTCCTCATGGTCTTGGGTTCTTTATGTTCCGTAATTTATGTCAATCAAAAATGTAAATCATTTAAATCATTTATTATAATCGTTAGTTAAAATATATTTGTAAAATAAGTATCACTATCTAAAAAACAAACATGTATTATTAAAATTTCTAAAACACGTATAAATGGGTCTAAAAAAAACTTTAATATTTAATCGCATATCCACACGCGTTAAAAGCAACGTAATAAACGTAGTTTATTGTTCCCTTCACATGCTCCTGCACCATTTTTTCCACTACCAAACAAAGCTTCCCCGATACTACCCCCACCGTTCATGGAAATCGCCCATCTCTTGTATTTTATTCTTAAAAAAAAACATTCCCTCGAGCTGTATTCATCTCGTTTATTTTCCGAGGGTAAATTATTACGCGATCCCGACAACAATATCCGACCCCCGCATACCGAAAGAAAGGGACTTCCGTAAAACAACGTCGCGCGAGAAGAAAAATTGTTCCAGCGACGTATTAGGGGCATCGCGAAATGTCGGATTTCATTTCTCCCTTTTTGTGTTTTTTTTTCCGCTTACCTGCGCCTGCTTATCTTTTCTGTGTATAACCGGGTACTGCCACGTCATCATTTCACTGCTTGCATCCATCTTTATTAATATTCATAAAGAATAATAGTTATTAATGAAAGTGAGCGACGTTTCAGTTATAATTACCTCCGACAATCCGTCCCAGAATAAAAGATTATAATTTTTTTGGGGGCGAGGTCGCTCGAAAGGGACGAGGAAAGATTTTAAATGCCTTGGTTTTTTTTTTCTGAACGAAAAATATGGCACCAGCGATTATTAGCACAGTGCGACGATTGGATTAGCTGCTTAATGGGGTTATTTTTAAGGGCGTAGCGTCAAATTAATGCTAATACGTGGGGGAGGGGCCGGACTGTGATCGTGGTGGATCCGAGATTTGAACCACCCCCAGCCTATACCGACGACATGAAGAAGGAAATGAAAAAAGGCAAATTATGATAGATGATCGTTTGAAGCGGGTCAAGTTAATATTAATATAGATTGATGTAGGTATCATCTTTGTTCGAAGTTTATGTTAAAAATTCTTCTTCTTATAATATTAATAATAATTTATCGGGATAAAATATGAAATAAGATAATGAAAGGTGGAACATTTTTACAAAATATACCCTAAGGCGTTTAAGGATGTTCTAAATAAATTGCTTTTGATTATTAATTTAAAATGCACCCCGAGATATAAAGATCTATATATATATATATATATATATATATATATATATATATATATAT
>JARFOC010053505.1:0-19722 GCA_031763485.1 Osmoderma eremita | reverse complement strand
ACATTCATAAATTAAACACTAGGTGGAAATATTGACCAATTTGTTTAATTAGCAGAAATCACAGACATATCTAAAAAGACGTACAAACTTGAAAATAAAAATTATTTCTAAAAACAGAAAAACGCAAATTATTTATTATTCGTTGTTCAAATATTATGATTATTTCATTGAAGCCTCAAATCAAAATGCAAATTGTATAAAAAAATATTCATTAGTGCCCTATTGTGCTATATGGGTGTATAAAAGTGTTGTTGCCACTTTAAAAATGTATTCGTTATTTAGACAGTGGTTTATTACCATTAATGCGTAGTTGTAAAATATTTAATTTTTTTTACAGGTTCATATCAACCCAGCAATGAGTTGATGTTGAGATTCTACTCTTATTTCAAGCAGGCAACTGAGGGACCATGCAAAGGACCACGACCTGCATTTTGGGAAGTTGTTGCCAGAGCCAAGTACGATGCATGGAAAAAATTGAGCGATATGTCGAAGGCAGAAGCTATGGCCCGTTACGTGGACGAACTACACACGTGAGTTAAGACGTCAAAGACCGTCATTGCATTTAATTGTGACAGTATCATTAACAGGATCGTTGAAACCATGAGTTATTCCGATAAGGTAGCTAACTTTTTAGACGCACCCAGCAACGAAGTAGAAAACATCAATAAGGCCGATCTAGAACTCATAGCGGGCGATGTTATAGAAAAGGTACGATCCAGGGTGAATACGCCAGTAGGTAAGTTCATTAATAATATCATTTAGATAATTTAAAAAAAAACAGGAAAATGCTTACATTTAATATTGAAAAACTAGTAGTAGCCCTTTTAAAAATCATAATTCGTTCGTGGGAGCTGTTAATATTTCTATTTTATATTATCGACCTTGCATTGTCTCATCGCATTTTGATATGACTTTGTAAGTATCGCATAATAACAGTAACAATAGGCATTTCAAAATTACGCAGTGTTCAATAAGAAGTATCCTTTATATCAACTAACTACAGCTGCCCCATCGAAATGTGTGGGTAATTTTACTTATTACAACTTTTTAAAGGGGTATATAAAGGTTAAGTAAGATGCTCTTGCTAGTCAGGTATCACAAGCTTAAATGAATTTTGTCCCTTATGACTTACTCTCCTTTTTTTGTAATGTAAATTATTAACATGAAATGGTGTTTTATCAGTAATTGTGCAGTTATCAAAATAACTCATACTTTCAGCATCACGTGACACATCACCTCAAAGAATGTATTCTAACTCTGTTGGATCCAGTTCGCCTTGTCCATCAACATCAGATTCGGACCACAGCGACGGGGAGTATGTTGATACAATAGAGGTAATTTGCTTACTACTACATTATACAAATTGATTAAGTTAAATGCAAAAAGTGATAAATAGTGATCGGACTTTCGGCAGGCTGGATAGGCGCACAAAAATATTCAATATAAATGTAGTTATTGATTTTCATAGGAGAATCTGTGCCCGTCTTTGACTACAAGTTGTTGCGTTAGCGTAGCGTTTTCCAAACTACCGCGACTTCTTGGAAAGTTTAACAGAAATGTAGCTAATTATACCTTACTGCTATACTATTATGAAGTGCGCTCGTTATCTCGTGCAATAGTGATTTAAATGGTGTTTAAACTCAAATAAGAGGTTGCAAATTTAACTCATGAAAATCATAATGAAGAGGAAAATTTGTTTAGGAATGATAGTTTTATTGTTAAACTTACACATTTGGTTGAAATTTTTGGAAAATTTAGTGTTTTGAATAAATCAATGCGTCGACCACAAATACAGTCACTTATTCAAAAAGACAAAAATGGAGATAGGAGAATCAAATTTGCGAAAGAAAAAATAAGTTTGTTTCCACTTTTAAACAAATTTTGCGTTAGAGTTATGAGGTGTGCGTTTTATATTTCGGGAATAGAGAACAGAAACTAAAATTAGTCATAGTACATGGCTTTGTGGTTTTTCAAAATATTCTCCATGAAGATCATACACTTTTGCATGCATTTTCGAAGCACTTTTTTCACTCTAATTGAGGTACCTCCAAAAGATGCATTTTGAAAGCATCAACTGCTTCTTCAGCCGTCGAAAAACGCTGATCACGTAATTTTTTTTAATGTTGGGCTCAAAAATAACAAATTTAATTGAAGCGAGTTCACTCCTCCGAATAAAAAAACGAACTATAGAAATAACTAAGTTGCTAACTTCCCATATAAAAATGGATGAGGGTATTGATATACGCATTGTGGAAAGTGATGTAGGATCAGGGCAATCATTCTTGCTCTCACGGCACATGCCCAGTAAAATATTGTTATTCTGTCAATTGCTTTTTTTTTCATTTTTTGTAGTAATACATTTTTACCATTTCAAAAATGTTTCTGTATTATTTTATGACAGAAAGAGGGGGGAAAGGCGCCAAGATTCGATTTTTTAAAGCGGTGGGGCAACCGATCCATCACAAACTCTATGTTTGCAAGTTCCATACAAATTACACATCTGACGCTATATTTCGTACTGTATTCATGGAAATAACGAAAATCAAGTCCAAACTATGTGGAGGTGTACACAACAACGAATATTGGTTTGATTTACCTGTTACAATGATCTGCTGCTGCCAATTTTTGAAAGTATTATTCAAACAAACAAAAATCTAGACGAATCTATCTGCTTAAACGTTTTCAATACACTATGTGACGAAACAATTGAAAATATTCGTGAAGACTGCTCAAAGAGTTTTTTTCCGGATAATTATAGACGGAGAAATATCACATATATATTAATCAGATAGTTTACAAAGGATATTTTAGAAGACAAAATGCGTGCGTTTAGGGCATACAACTGTTTAGCCGCAGCAGGAGTTTAACACGTTTAATTTTGATAAAAGTCAACTGTTGCAAATTCCCTGAACTTAACAAGCAGCATAAGAAGTATATGTACGTCACTAACTGATATGCGCGAATGTGTACCAACTGTGGCGGCGCTATTAATATTTGGTAAAATATATACACAGCTTGTATTGTACAATAATACGGCGCCAATGGTACGAATCCTTAGCAAATGTTACAAATCTGTTCATAGCGCAAGATGATGTTCTTATAGTGTTTTCACTCTATCTGGTTAACAAACGGTTTTAATTAGGTTGCTGAAGATGAAGATAACGTAAATAAGCTTGCTTGTAATGGAAATATTTTTTTTCTAAAAGATAAAATTGTAGCAGTTTAGGAAACTGTTAGAAGTGTTCCTCTTCTACCAAAACTAGCAGACTTGATCTAGGATCTACAGCACGTCACTCACACTTAAAAAACTTCAAGACACTCCACATTTTAAGTTTTTGTTAAGTGCCCCTAGAACTAGTATGCAGAGCATTTTAAAGATATGTGACAGCTCTTTTTACGCTTTACTCCAAAAAGTGTTATACAGTAGCCATATAATGATCTCGTTACGTATCTCGTGCGATTTTCAATTTTTTGTGTGTAAATTCCTAAATTATTAAACTTAAAAATTGATGGTATCCATCCGGTAGAAATGTAAATTACTTGGCGTTGTTGGAAGGACATGGTTAATAAATTAGCCTAGTTTTTTGCTGTCCAAAATTAACAATCTGTTCTCCCGACTCACGTTTAAGAGCTCTTCCACAGTTGCACTTCCCATTTCAAGTTCAAAGATCTTGACCAGGACGCCAGTGTTTCATTCGACGGAGAAGGCAAACACATTATTTAATGTTATATTTATAATTAAATTCTACACACTTATCACATATTCTACATATGTACTGGAGTCAAAAATCTAAGAGCGCCGCGTTTATAAATTACTGCACCCGATCAATTACTGCAAATTCTTTCTTTGACTGAATGGTATTTACTTTCTAGTGTTACTTTCAAATGCAGGATTTTTTGAGTTCTCTTTTTTCAAGTTGCTATAAGATTATATATAATATGGATAGTATGTATTATTGCCCGCCTTTATTTCCTTCAGTTTGTTAAATAATTTTTGTATTACTTTAAGGCACCCGAACAAAAGAAATTAATTCCAAATGGTACGCCCATTCCAATGTTGCCAATCGTCAATGGGTATACACCTAAAGAGCACAAATCGAGAGTCAAGGCGACCAAGGCGATGGTTCACCAAGTAGATATTTCCCAAGAAATTTCTGCAGCTGTTCAATCTCTCAAAACAGACATCGAAACATTATCACTTAAGGTCACCGCAATAGAAAAGACGAGAGTACAGATAGCTGACAAAAAAATGAAGAAGAAGCATTGGCTCTTAGATCTACAACCTCAGCTGATAGCATTTTTAATTGTGTGGCCATTCGTAGCCAGTTTTATCGTAAATAGGTTTTTAAATAGAAGAAAGCTATAAGTATCGTTTTATATTGCTGTTTTTATTTTAAGTTTATGGTATAAAATATCGACATATGTATGTATGTATAGGGTGTAAAAATATTGTCTGTGGTTATATTTTTTATCATTTTTTTGTATATACACAAGCTTAGGATTTTATATTTTGTGGTTTGGAAAATATAATTTTATTAAACCACCCCGTTTTTAATATCTATAAATGTATAAATATTCAAGAATTACAAAAAGATTAACAGAAATAATGTAGCTGCTTCTGTACCAAATCAAAAATTGTTCAGTAGTCCTTATATCTTTTTGAAATCCAGATCCTTTTACATTCTAACATATTCAAGGCTATGGGAAATGAACATTGACAAAAAGGAGCATTGAAACCTCAAAAGTTGTTTTTGTATCTTGAAATATTATATGCTTTCAAATCCTCTAGGTATACAATTACAATAATGTGATTTTATATAAGATTTAGTGTTTTTGGTTCTACATTTATTCGTTAATTTACATTGGGAAGATGGTTACCAACGATTCCTAAAATATAAAAATTTATTTTGCTACGGAGCTTTTACTTAACGTACCAACCAACGTAAAATGTTGGAAACGAACTAAATAATTTTACCTAATTACCATGAGGAGTTACATTTTATTTTTCTTTACATCATGTTATAATATCTTTGTTTATATTATTGTAATATTATCTCAGCTAGTAGTGGTCTAGTGGTTAGGGTATTGGACTGCTACCCGATACGTCCCCAGTCCGAATAACTGAACTCTGTCAACCCTCTGACAACTGGAATGAGTACACCAGTAGGGAAACATTGCAAGATACGAGCTTTAATGTTAGAGTAGTGCAGCTGCAAAACGGGTATTTCTATCCTATCTAGAAGGATGTTCCAAAACAGTCACACCACGCAGAGACAAAAATTTGCATACATATGCGTGCAGTAATATTCAATTTTCGGTCTCAATCAACTGTGAACGCGCCGGATCCGCTGCAAAAAAGTTTGAGAACCTCCAGATAAAATGCGGCATTCACCGTTTGGCCAGCAGGGACAAATTCTCTATGAATGATTCCCTCGTCGTCGAAAAATGTGATCGGCATGCTTTTACTTTGGATTTTTGCACATGGCTCTTTGTTTGTTGGAGTCGTACTGATAACACCAAGATTCGTCCCCTGTGACAATGAAACCGAGAAAGGACAAACCTCGGTCACACATCTCGATGAAATCGCCACTGGTTTCAAAACGTCTTGCTTTTTGCTCGTTTATTAGGATGTGCGCCACAAATCGTGAACAAATCTTGCGTTCACCCAAATCTTTATGGATAATGGCCCCCAATTCTTACATAAGATCTTATTCTTCTCCGAGCTTATATACCGTACTTATTCTAATTGGCGCCGCATTCCAATAGACGCCGCAAGAAAATAATGCACCACTCTAATAAACGCTGCATCTTTATGCGAAGTGCGCACAATCAACGTCAAGTAGGTAGGCGAATTCTCGTTAACCACATACGGAATTCAGATTGGATACGGCACACACATTATGTTTCTCTACTCATTTAACGTAGAGATATTATAAACAAAATTCCTAACCCTGATGAAGGCACAATATGTATTGAACATATTTGGCAAATAAAGAAATAATTTAATTGAACCTCAGATTCTTCCACCTACTGCTGAATATAAAGTGGAGTTATTGCATTAAAATATCAGTTTATTAATTACGAATAGTTCGTTAGCCCTTTTACACCTTTATAAAGTACAATAAACGCATACACCATAAGAGTCAGTGTGTAGGACAAGGACAGAAATACCCAGTTTGGGGTCACATTCGATCCCTTCAGACCGATTTTTCTAATATCGCGTACGCATACCAGTAATAGTTTAGTTCGATGGTTCATGGTTCGAATATTCGCGGGCACGTTTGTCGGATTGCTTAGTCAGTCACTTAAAATAATTAACGACCTGCGTTGTGTTAAAGAAGGGGTACTAATGCGTCTAAGACGTGGTCACATCGATGTATTCAGAAATGCTGCGCGAAGGGCGGCCAGTGAGGGCGAAGTTACGGAATATACTGACTTCACTTCGCGGACCGAACTCTTTCATGGAGTGTAGAGCCTCACCATTATAACGTTACGTTAGTTGCTTTTGCGTCTTGGAACAGAGCGTATATACATACCACTAAAAAATTTAACATGTATAATTTAAATACCACCATTTATTCTCTAAAAACTTAAATACAAAACAATTTATTTTGACGTATCTAAATTTGATATGAATTTGAAAATTAATAGGCATTTGTAATTGAAATTAAATAATAAATAAATAATAAAATAAAACAAGAATACTACAATATATATACATACATCATCATGTATATCATATATTAAGAATGTATGGCGTATTCCTTCCATACTTTTACGTGTACGATTTTTGAGTCGAATTCTATACAAGTGGTAAAAAACATCAACAAAGGTATTATAAATATCATTTTCATGGAAACATATTATATTTTAAGACGTATCCAGAACTTCAAACGTTTCTTTTATTTAATTGTGACTCCTGTGTTTCTTTTCGGGTCATCTACATGTGAAAGCATTTTGTAAAAATACCTGAGACACGTATTCTTCACTTATTGCGAAAATAAAACAACTACTGACTTTACGGTTACGAGGAATCCGCCAATGGTGCAATAAAGGAAATGCGAAGTTGTATAGTTCCCGAATAGTGAATAAGGAAGACAGAAAGAGTAATATCCGTGAAGAGTTTAACACCCATAAATGGTTTGTACATATAAAACAGTGCAAATGTTTAAACGGTTAGCCAAACTTTCCAAATTCGGGAATCGTGCGAATATGTGGATGGCCCCAATAATTTCGGATATGTTTGAATGTCACTTTATTTAAAACACACATATGTATACATATATACATAAAAATAGCTCGTACTAAACCTCAACGACTGACCACGAATAACCCTCGCTATCCTCCATTACCTCCAATTCTCTTCCTATTCTAGCGGGAAAGTACCGGTGGGAAGCGTAACGCTAAGAATGAAAAATACACTAAAAATTATGACCGTGAATTTAAACTGTTCTCAGACATTTAAAATCACACTATATAATTTAGATATTACAATTTTTTTTAAAAACCTAAGTACAAAATAAATAATTTTGACGTATATAATTTTGATAGTAATATGAAAATAAATAAATAGGCATCTATAATTAAATATATTATTGTAATTTTAATTAATGTATTACAAAGTACATTAGCGACTAAATTAAAGAATATTACAAATAGCTTATAGAAAATAAATAACCGAGTTTCCGCCAGTTTTATCTATTTAAGGGGATATTTAAATAAACACGGACATCCACGTATTCCCGAAATACGTGTCGTCCCGCATTAATCAATACTTTGTGCGGCAGGAGTAATCCGAACAGTGTGTTTATTGTGCTGCTCCACAGTCCTTGCAATATTTACGGGATATCTAAAATATGAATATAAATAAAATAGTACTCCCTAGCTAGATTTGGCAATGCTGCGATGTAGGAAATGCCATATGCATACAATGCTTGAAAAATGATTCATGTTTTACTAGATCAAACTGAAATTGGGTACAATGAATAGTATAGTAATTACTGCTTGGTTCACATGTGTCCACAACGACTGTCAGTTGTCCAAACCTTATCTTTGTTTAAGGCATGTTAGGGATACGTAAAAATCGCCATAATCATTTATAAAGAGCTCACGCACGCGAAAGTGGTGATCTTTCGTTTTCTTTATTTTAATTATGTTTATTAGTGCCAGTGAGGCATTGATTATAAGTGATAGTACGGAAGGTAATAATAATATCGAAGCCATGGCCGCATTGATTAAAAGCAGTAATACGTAAGTTGATTTTATTTTTTATACATTTCCCATACCCAGTAGTATTGCACAATACGTCACTTTTCTTATTTTTGCGACCCGAGATAGGTATTCTACGTTAATGTTATTAAACGTATTTTAAATGTCCGATTTGACGTAAATCGCAAGTAATACGTCACAATACAAATAAACAGTCATTTACATAACTATTTGAAACGTTAATGTTATGGTTAATACCGCAACTTTTACTGGATAATTTCCATAATATAGCTTGGTTGTAAATTAAAATGAATAATCCTGAATATTTCAGATTTTTAAACGGCTTGTATTATAACAATCCATTAATCGTGTTAGTGTTATTGAATCATTAGGGGTGTAGCATTTCTGTTTATGCTATTGAAAAATATTTATGTTTGATTAGAAAATGATTAAAAACAGGAAGGAAATGTATGCAATTTGATTGTATAGGTTGTTGTATGTCTACTACTATTACTATTTTGCCCAGAGTTTCAAACATTAATTATATGCTACTGAATTTGTAGTTTAGGAAATATCTAACCACATCTGATATAATTTGTAACCATAACTTTTATTATTTTGGTAAACCGTGTTTATTTTTACTACAAATTAATGAGAAAATCTATGCTCTCTTTATTCTAGACCTATGTTAGACTTCACCCAAATTTTTATCACAACACATTCTTTGTATATTATTTGATTTCGGGTGATGATGTAGAATATCTCCAATCAACTTGATATGTAAGTTTTCCATAGTTTTGGACTATGCTATAGGGGTTAACTGCTGCCATTAAAACATTTGTGATTTCCAGATTATATTTTAGCGCTATTAAGGACGTATTTGAGCCCCTAATAGCCTAATAGTGGGTTTAAAAGTATTTAAAATAAAGCAAATTTAATTAACTGTTCACAAGTAAGTATTTACTTATGACCTCAAACTCAAATGTTGATAAAAAAAATTGAGCTGACCCTAAAATAGCAGATTTGTGATCCCGGTGGCAATGAATTTTAGAAAAGGTACATCCAGCCTCCGCTTTTTTGTATTTTGTTGCACGGTAATTAATCTTGCGTTAGTAGATTAATATAGTGTCCTTTCATTATATAAAACAAGTTATTTTCTGGTTTAACATATTGGTTCAATTATTTTTAAGTGTGAATAACTAATAACACCAATAACATACGAACTAATAACATACGATGTATGTATTTAGGCTACACGCCTTGCAGTCAATGGGTTAACTAGATGGTTGTTCAGTGGAAATTTCCATGAATTCTTACCGTTTTATACGGTTTGTAAGACAACCACATTAGTGTTGCTACCCTAGAATTGTATATATTGTTTACATAGAAGGATATAGAAATTGGTACTGATAACTAACATTTGTAATCTAAAATAAGTAATGTATATACAAACATATGTATAGGTACATAATGTAGTACTTTTATAAAAGTATGTACAGATAAAATATAATTTGAATACAGTATTTCATAATTGTTACTATGAACGATACTATTTTCGATTTACATCTGACAATGAGATAATTTTTGATGGGGAGTTTACGCTGTTATATATATGAATGTTTATAATATCTGTTCTATATGTAGCGAGATGTACACTATTACATATGTAAGTACGATGCCACAAAAGTTAACCTGAACGATTGGTAAGCGATGGGCAGTATTAGCAGACAAATTGCAAGTGATGTTGAACCTTATGTGTTTGTGCATGCGGACGAAATATATTTTTTTTATAAACAAGGCTCACTTTTACTATGTGTGGCGCGGTGTAGGTATGACATGGCCTTAGTCACGTAGTTATTTGTTTGTGTTGCACTAGTTAGCTTTCATTATCAGTTATAATAATTAGTTGCTTAGGTCCCGGTTTTCTGCGTAATGCACAGTAGTATTCTGAATGCTATTCATAATAGACGTATCTCGTTTTTGAGTACCTATTTTTAAATATTTAATTTCCATATCTCAAAAAATGATAAAATAAGACTGAATAATTTCGAAAACACTTGTTGTCCAAACCAACCTTCTATATTTTATAATACAATATCATACTTCATTTCTAAAAACATATACTACTACTACTATGTAAAAAAAAGGAAATTCAGAAGCTGTTATCAATAGTTATAGTTCAATAAAGATTGAAAGGACTGTGGGACAGTATTGTAAACACACCGTATCGGATCACTCACTGATCTAATAAACGTAATTGGAAATCATATTAAAATCCACTGAAATCATAATCATTGACATAAGTATTGTAAGAAATTGCTAATTTATACTAATTAGAACAAAGTAATTTTAAAAATAAATACCAAACAACAGATACGCAGCACAAGTCAACATAGTGCTAACAAATGGCCGAAAGCCAGCAAGGAAAACACCTACAGTGACACATTTAAGAACTCAGCAAAAACCTTTTCAGAGCACTCGTGTACTGCTGGAAGCTTGGTTTGTTTGTTTTTCATATGATTTGTCAATTTATTGAATAATTTTATTGCTGGATATTCAGGGTTTTTTTCGAACAGTGTGGTTTCGTGATGACGCTGTATACACATATATGCTCTCCTGGTATTATTGTAATACGTACTGTTTTTTTTTAAGAGTTATATTTTGATGCGCCCAAATGCCAAGATTATATAAATAGATAGAGGATGATAGAATATCTAATTCTTGAAATAATGGATGACAAGGCGTACTTACTGGCTTTCTTAAGAAACATCTTACAATTTTCTTTTGTGCCGTGAACACGTTTGGAGGATCCCCAGGCAAGCATACAATACTTAATTCTGAAGTACACATGACCAAAATAACAGGACATGAGAACCTTTTATCCTATTACCTATTTATCAAATTACGCAGATTTAAAATAACATGAAACGTAGAATTAAAGTTTTTGATTAAGTCCTCGATATGCAATTCCCAGGAAAAACAGGAATCTAAGATTATACCTAAAAATTTTTAATTGTTCACATTAGGTACGGATTTACCACTTGTATTGAAATATATGCTCGAGTTTGTTTTATTATTAAAGCATATTGCTGCTGATTTACTAGCGTTTACAGTTATTTGTACACCAGAAGTTGATAGTTACGGTGGTCCCGACGTGAGATATGTTAGTGAAATCTGTACCTCTTACAACACACGGCGTGCCATCTGTGTACTGATACAGAAAACACATATTCAAAATGTCAGGTATACCCGGCACTTATATCAGAAACAAAATTGGACCCAGTATAGAACCGTAAGGGATGCCCCTCGCAATCAAGGTAGATGGAGAAAACTCTTTCTGTGTGCCGCATTCCACTTTTCGGATACTGGCAGCTGAATCTAGTAAATTATAAAGTAATCCACGTGTTCTATCATTTTTGTGGAAATGATTTTAAGAACGTTCTATATGTATACTATGAAAAAATTGCTTCTACCAGCCTGCCGTTTGGTTATTATGTAAAACCAAAAACAAAGATTGTGATGTAAAGTTAGTAATCACCCCGCAATATAGTCCGTAGCTATTTTAGTCCTTCATTTTATCTTCGCTCTTGTTTATCAACAATTTTTTTTGCCATGAACGTTAACAACCTTTTCCTTGGCATGTTTTCCTAAAGCACGGCAACTCAATAAATTTTCACTTTGGAAGATGCACACAATACAATTTGCGTCAAGACTATCTATCTAAAAATAACATAAAAAAACGGTTCACAAATAATACAACGTGTATTGGCACCATGTCTAGGCAAAAAAAGCTGTTGCTTATCCATTTTTTTATATTTGTTTTTTTTTACTCCTGTAAAGAATTATCCAAATAATTTTTATAGTTTGTATTGTTAGGAGTAACCATAGAGTATATACATATACAGAGTGCGGACAGCAGATACAATCCCTCGGCAAATATATGGTACTATGCGAACTAGGCCATTACCATCAAAAGAACAAGGTCGCAGAGCCGATGTATGGCGTCACCAACGCTAAGTGTACGTAAATACATCGGTCGCTGCTTTTAACTCGCATTTTAGTCTGAAGTATCACTTTTATGTGTTATTATTTTGAAGCTCTTTCGATTGAAAGAGGGTACCAGTCGTCATTTGGTCCCATTCGATTTTATCATGGAAAAACGAAAATTCAAAGTAAAAATCACTTATAATTTTGCATATTTAGTTTTAAGTGCTGATTTGAAAGTAGTGTCATAGCTCTTTACTTACGTTCATCTCCTAATAAGTTGGCGTACTGAGGTACTTGTCACTTGACAGCATTTGAAATTTTTTTTCTTTCGAATCTAAAAATAATTATTTAAACTTGATTAAAATGAAGAGGTAAGTGGTACATTTTAAGTATATTTTTTCCCCGATTCTTCTTCATTTATGTATATCTAGTTCCTTACATGTTTCTTTAAAGAGGCTTTCCCTTTCGGTTTTTTTAAAATATTTGTGTTATAATAGAATACTTCGTATTCTTTAGTAAAAATACATTACTTGTAAGGCCAGAAATAAATATAGAAAAAATTATAAAATAACTAAGGAAGTAAAAGCAATTTTCCTGTAACGAAAACTTATAAATCATAAGGCATGAAACCAATGAATATAAATGATGAATAATGACGGCAAACATAAGCTAAACCACAGGAATATATCCCAAGCAGCAAAATTCAAATTTGCCACAATTATTTTTAGTAACTTCAACATTAAAACATAAAATTACCTACTATTTTGTATTATATTAATGGGTATTTCTATGTCTTTAAGTTGAAGTTACTAAAAATAATTGCGGAAAATTTGAATTTTGCTACTTGGGATATTTCTACCCTAAATTAAGCCTTCCTATATCTGATATTTAATTTTCATTGGTTATACCGTTATTACAATTTTCGAATAACTTAAGATATTATTATATTCAGATTTAGAACATAAACCTCTAATCATTGATTTATATATTTTGAATAACTTTACCACCGTTTCATCACATTTTCTCCTAAATTTGCTTCCATACTTCGTCTTGCTTTAACGAACAAGTGATATCTGAGAGACTACAACAAACTAACAAAACTTAAAATGATTAAACGAATAGTTCTAGCGCCTTGGAAATGGGGTGATAAGTAAGAAAATCAAAAATGTGTGTAGAGATTATAGGAGGTTTGATATTAATCAGAATAGGCTTGATAGATATAAGTTTTTACTCCTAAATATTTCTACATTACGTGTACGGTGCATGTCGTCTTATATTTTTGCTGTGCGCATGCGTTAAAATAATATGCACTGCAAATGTATGGAAGTTGGAACGGATTTGTAATCGCTTATTTCACACTCAGAGTCGTGTACTGTTTTGACCGTCCACTTACTGTCCGTGTAGGATGAAAATTTAAGTTGGGACGTTTTCGTTATCGTGTACGGTTTTAGCCCCTGTTGGGCTATTCTGTGTTCTCTCGATGACCTCTTGTAAAGTAGCTTTGTTTAAGTGACTGTTGTATTCTTGGCTTACATTAAAATGATCATTGTAATTATTCCTTACCGTCTCGATAGGCACCAAACGTGGCTAAACCTATGTTGATTTTTAATTGGGTTTCTTTTTGGTTTCAGGGAAAAGTTCTCATTGAGTAGCTCTTCTGACAGCGAGTCGACCTCGTCGAACTCTACTATGTCTCCGGGAGCAGGGCCTCTGTGGTGGTCCTGATGCCCCTGGGGCAGCCAGGGGTTCTCCGCCGCTACGGCTAACTTTCCGCACTTCGCGACAACAATGGGACGCCGTGCTCTGCGGCAGGACGCTCTACGTCGCCCTGCCGCCCTGCATGTTACCTGAAGGTTCGCGTGAAGCACTCGTTGCCTTGCTGGAAGCGGCCGAAGAACAGCTGAAGTGCCAACATGTGGTCGTCGTATTCCCCAGCGATTGTTCCGACAGAAAAACACTTGTCCGGGCCTTCATGTTCCTCGGATTTGCGGTGTTGTCGCCGACATCGCCGAATGTGCCACCCCAGCTGGCAGCTGGCAACGTTTGCATGCTCTATAACATCGAGTAGTCGACCCCCAGAAAAGCCTCGGAACCCTTTATATCTTTCCAAAAATATAGTCTTTCTTACAGATAATTATAGTTCTTACGAGCACAGTTCACCACTTGTGATCTATTATATATAGTTTTATTTTTCAAAATCATAAATTTTGATTTTCACGCTTTATTTTTATGTAATCCATATATATTATGTCATGAGTGATGACCTGCCTCCTAGTTTTAAGTGTTAGCAGTAGACATATTTGCTCACATCGAAGTGACACTTGTGCAAAAGATACGTCTATTCTTTCTTCAAAAATTGCTAATTGTGATCATTTCGTTAGGATACTTTTTGGACGGAAAGTTATTAGTACTTAAGTATGATGGTGCTTATTGGTGGTGTGAAATAAATAGTACATAGAGTAGTGCGAATTTGTGACTTAATAATCGCAAAATATTGCACAATGTGAAATAATCGAGGTAACACCAACTACTTACAACTAGAATAAGTATGATAACATAATGAACATAAGACAAAGCAGGAATTCTCACATCATCCCGTGTATCACAAAAACATCGGCAAGACTCGTCAATCAACTTATAACACATAATGTACTTTCTGTTTAATGAGAGCACTATTTGAATTTAGGTAGGGAATTGGAAATTTCTAATTAGATGATAGGTATTGACTAAAATTTTACACGGCAGTAAGTACACTATTTCTCAATTTCACTATTTCTTATGTACATAAGTATATAAATATATAGTAAAGTTAAGGTTACTAGCTTATTAAATTTTATCTTGTACGGGAAGATATAAAGGGTAACTTGTTAACAAGTTGTCGTAGTATTGTGCGGATATGCATGCCCCTCAAAAAAAAATTAAGACAAAAAAAAATAAAAAAATCTAAAAGTTAAAAAAATAGTTTTGTAAATTAATTATGTAGTTTTCGAGTTTAGTTAAAACAAAAAATAATGGATCAATTAATAATATATTTTTTTAGATGATTTGTGATGAAAATTTTTTGCTATTAAAATTATAATATACAGTGCCGTTATTTCTTGTTTTTTTCTAACCATTTTATTATATAAGTATTTCCTATATTATGCAATATTACATGTGCGAATTGTTTTTCATTAAATTTTTATCGAGGTTACTTTTTTGTCAAAACAACAAAATGAATTTAATTAGATATTAGTTACAGTATTTCTTTTATTTAATATTTCTATCACCTTCAATTTCATTCCACTTTCTTTTCGCATATATTCTTTAAATATTATTAATAGTAATTATTCACCATAAAATAAAAATAATATCAAACATAGGCGTTTGCTCATTTACACACCCCAAGCATTATTTTTAGCTCTTAAGCAATGGGCGCCCGTGAGTTTCTAGGGTTTTCTGAGATCTCCCGTTTTTCTATAAATGTTCCTTAGGCTGTGATAAAACTTAATGTATTCTCCAATCTTGCATTTATTTCTGCTTCGTGGTATCTTTTATTGTGAATGTTTACCCCTAAGTATTCAAACGTCTTCTCATTTGCTTGCTGCTTCTCATGTTTGCTTGAGAATTGCCTCTGAGAATAGAAAATGTGTGTACTAAATACGCCGCTTCTATGGCAATAACAGCAACTGCACCTACTTGTTGTTTTTTTACTTTCTATATCATTATTTTGAAATTGAATTAAATATTCAATTGGACACAAATTAATGTAGGTGTGTACCGTATTTATTCTAACAGGCGCCGCGGCGTTTAAACATTTAGGGCATCTATATCTTTGCGGCGTTTAAAGAGGTGCGGCATTTATTTCGAATTAAACCCATCCTCATTTTTATTCTTTATTTTTGCTATCCATCTCAAAACAATTGCAACTTAGTTTTGATACAAAACGACATCGTTTTACTTGATACTACGGGAATCGTAAATTTGCCCCCTAAAAAACGTGTTCGTGAGACCAATATATCATTATTTGAACGAATCTGAAAAATCCAGAATTAGAAGACATGTACATTCTTTCTTTCTACAAAATGAATTGCCTGCGTGAACAAAAATATTAAGTGTAAATATAATATTTATTTGACATTGAAACCAACTTATAAATCTTTTGTAGGTTGTTAACGGAGATGACACTTTACCGGAATTCAAGCAAGCAACATTGTGGAAAATTTTAAAACAATTTGGTTTTAAGTGGGAAAAACGAAGTCGAATCCGTATATTATTAGAACGGCAAGACATCGTTTTATGGAGGCGTCGTTATCTAACTGCTATTCGAAAATATCGTGCAGAGGGTAAAAAAAATTATTATTTGGATGAAACATGAGTTAATGCGGGCCACACAAAACAAAAACTTTGGAAAGATACAACAGTAGTTAAATGCAAGGCAAGCATTTATTAAGGGAACTACAACCGGTTTAAAACAACCATCCAGGAAAGGAAATCAATTGATTGTTTTTGCATATTGGCAGTTGACGATATAGAGAATGAATTGATTATTACTGCAAATACAGGATCATCATCAAACCAATCATCGGAATCTGATTTTTAATAATTTAATGACTTTTTAATACATGCGTTTATTTCAGTTTTCTTAAAAAAGAAAACAAGTGGAAATATGTTAAATATTTGTGTTTTCATACATTCTAATAATGAACGATAACAATTTGAACTTCACAAGAGCATTTGATTGTTGTGTACATATAATTAGAACACTTATTACAAATAAACTATTGAAGTTGGTACAGTTATTTACCCGAGTTTCTTTGTATTTCGACATATGGTAATATCTTACTGGATTACACATGAATTTGTTAAAGATTGCACACATTATATACCTATAGAAAAGGACACGTAGTTTTTAAATCCACCCATAAAAAATAACCAATAAGGTTATACAGTATAGTTTATGATTTACCGTCAACTATAATCTTATTTTAACCAGCTGCTCCCATTGAAATAAATTTCAATTTGCCGCTATTTCCGAATATATCCGTATTGCTCCTGTGTGATACGTCCGCAGATCACAGCGCCCACTACTGTTGGAGTGTAACATCACATACGGAATTCAATCTCAATGTGTTTAACGGGGATTCCCCTACCTACTTGACGTTGATTGTGCGCACTTCGCCTAAAGATGCCGCATTTATTAGAGTGCGGCGTATATTTCATTCGGCATTATTTTCTTGCGGCGTCAATTAGAATAAATAGGGTATTTCATCTTTAATAAGTGTAGTCTATTGTTAATTGAATAAAACATTTGATTACTTCTTTAATAAGTAAATGGATGGCTATGATTAGGTTATTAATAGCCACAAAAATTAATATACCGAAAGTTTATATAAAGAAGAGTTTATTATGTGTACATTTAATTTCAAGCAAATGAACTTTTCGACCATTGTATTACTTCTGTTGGTAATCCAAAAAACTTATTTACTGCTTCAGTTATTAATTGTGGTTGCAGAAGAAGCTTAAACATTCGATATTCTTTTTGAACTTTTCCTCCATCCTGTGACGCTGGCATAATTAATTCTAAGTCCTGAAAAAATGTATAACACAAATGATGCATTACAGTTGTAAATTACAATAGGCATACCTGAATATGTTCAAATGCTTTCATTAAAATAGGTCTTTGAACATTTTGTATGTTAGAATTTGAATTTGCAAACTTAATAAATTGTGTGCAAATTATCTCGAAATTCATAACTTGATTATCATAGATATCGCAATGGTGTTTCATAGCTATTAGAAGACATATTTCTAATACGCTCAGATCAAGTAAGATATGTAATATTTCATTTTCCTCAAACTTATTTATTTGTAGGTCGAAATCTTCTAAAGTTATTTTACTTTTGTTCTCATTTAGCGTGGATACTACTAGAGTCTAAAATAAAGCTATCATTACCATGAACATATTGTTTCTCTATGATACAGTAACACTTACCAATATATTTCTTAATATTTGTTCACTGTTATCTATATCCATTAATCGCTGAATTAAGATTTTGAACTTTTTATCATTCATTAATTTTAATATTGACTTATTCCATTGCATCTTATAATTTGCTGGTAAATCACTCCTAAGACAATTAGTAAATGATAGGTAATATTCAATCTTGTTCATGCATAGATCAAAATCACTATCTCCAAAATGTTCTGTTTCTTGAGGAAAAAGAAATATTTGTCTGTGGGAAAACCTTGATTTCACTCGTTTTTCTAATAATTCTATAACATCTAATCTGCACGTAATACCTAACAATATCAAGCAAGTTTTAGAACTAAAAAAATCATAAAAAATGTATTACCTATAATACATAAAGGTGTTTGCGCTGATTGAGAAACATCAAACAAATTATATAACAGTGTTTGATTATGATGAGCACAAAACAAATCAAACTCTTCTAATATAACAATAACACTTTTAGTTGTTTCTCGGTGACCAGTTTTTAAGCATGCCAACAAAAAGGCAAGGTTTTCGGCAAAACTCCCAAACACCTTTCCATCTATTGCATTTTCTAAATTCATTTGAGAAGTTATGCCTTTCAAAGCTAAGCGATCATCTATATGAATTAGACCATGTAGTTTAACAATGTACGCATCTTCAACAACATTAATATCTTGCTCCAATTTACGCATTACATTATTGATAAGCTAAAATTTAAATTTAATATGCTGTAGGTGTCTAAGAAAAGTTTTAACCAACGTACGGTAGTTTTTCCAGCTCCTCGTTGCCCTATTAGTAATGTTGAGTTTGATTCACCATTCTCAACAGTTCTTCGCAATAATTCATACAACAGGTTGAATTCATTGTCATTGCGTTCAAATATTTTTGTAGCTAATTTACATTTAATGTATGTTCTTGTTTTCTTAATTTGTTTATCCATTTCGAGGTGTGATATATATACTAAAAATAACCTAAACCTGACCTAAACACAAGTTATTGAATAAGTCAAAACATCCCGCGTCTTTTTTCTGCTCCAAAATTTACTAAAATTGGCACATCTGCATTTTGGGGACATGGAGTCGTCGGGTACCATCGGGTACCTGTAAACCACACCCCTCTCTACGAGGAAATATCAAAAGGTAAACAGACCAAAATACGCCCTGAATATATATGTGGATAAGGTGGATATGATCTGTTCGAAGAGTCTGATACCATCTGATACTAAGATAAATATAGGTTCTTTCTAAAAAAATTACGTTGTAAATTAAAAAGGACTCGGCACATATTTTATTTATAGGTGTCACTTAAGTGGTGATCCGATGTAGAGCATATTTTAGTTTTACTATTTCAAGCCACCGTATCCTATTATTTTATAATAGGTAGTTTTAAATTAACAACGTAAAATTCCTTAAAAACCGACTATATATATATATTATATATACTAAAGTTTGATCCATGAGCGCGCATACGTACGACGTGCCAAAACTTATGCGTCCAGGATCTCTCGGGGTATTGTTTCTTTCGGATCGGGAGTATTTTTCCCAGATTACGGG